>DWJK01005941.1:0-10811 GCA_018248815.1 Croniades pieria auraria | reverse complement strand
TGTTTCTAAGGTGTGTGAAGTCCGCCAACCCGCACTTGGCCAGCGTGGAGGACTACGGTCTTAACCCTCTCAATATGAGAGGAGACCCATATTCCAACAGTTAATGGGTCGATTATTACTAGCCCATAAATGTTGTCCTATATGGACTGATATATATTTGTGTCGTTTCCCAGATCTGGTAGAAGCAGTGTGTCTTCCTCGAGCACCTCCAAGGATAAGAGCCCGTCCACCAGCAGCACCAACTCTCAGCCGAACATGAGTGAGTGGGGCACGTATCAGGCCTTATCTTAAATTACGTAGATTTATCTATCTATCCATTATTGTTGGACAAACGGTAGACTTCTGTCAATTGGCATTGTCTACCAGTCAACCCAGGTGATGTATTCATGCAAATTTACATACACTTTATTGTAACCTGATCTGGTTCTTACCGTCTTATAGCAGTCGTTAAACCTCGTCGACAATATCAGCATGCCACTTCATGCTTTTTGCTCATCAATTCGACTTCGGCATTTGATTATGGCTTGTGCTATGGTTTGGATGATGTCTAACAATATTTTTTTCATTTCAGGGTCATCGTACGGCTTCCCCAAGACGTCATCCCCATCGACGATGCACTCGCAGTCGCTGTCCAGCCTGGCGTCGCTGAACAGCTTGGCGCAGCAGCCTCTTCACTCTAAAAGTTCCAAGCAGTCTAGTTCCTCTATGCAATCTTCTAGTAAGTATTACAGTAATTTACTCCTGTAAAACTACAGTTTTTACTGCACATTTACTCAAATGTGGGATGTACCACCGGTCCTTGTCGTACCCTGCTATAGTACAGACGACAATTTGGCGACCAGTCGATCGAGGAATAGCGCAGCCTATCTAGGCACAGTGCGTAAAGCCGATAAACAAAAGTTGAAACAAGTGTATGGTGCAGGAAAGAGCGGGCTCTCGTCGTCGTCGAAGGGCGAGCGCGGCGAGCGCGGCGAGCGCGGGGAGCGCGGGGAGCGCGCGGGCGAGCTGTCGCTGCTGCGCGGCGACCTCATGCTGGCGCAGGCGGCGGCGCAGGGCGCCTACCACGCCGCCGTAGCCGCCGCCAAGGGCAAGGTCACTTACTCCCTAACCTCTTTATACTCCACGAATATGCGCGAAGTAGTAGAATACTCTGTCGATGGTCACAGCTATATTTGCTTGTACCGCTAACCACCAAAGAGTGAGTAGGTGGGTTCAGGTTTGAAGGGTCTGGCAGGAAGCAGACATGCATAGATATAGGAAATTTTAATGTAACCGTCATCAGTAACAATTTTGGAAGGTCAGCAGATTGTAAAATAATGGTTGTATATGATTAGGCTACTTGAATGTTTATTTAAAAGGATAAGTATCTCTTTTTTTGCTATCTTTTTTTCATCTACATTTACACTAGAAGTATACATGTTACTCAAAAAGGTAATGTATTACATGAAACGGTTTCAATTTCCGAATAAAATTCAACTTTAAAACCAATTTTAATTGTACAGTTCGGTAATATATTTTCTTTGGCTTCAGTGACTATTTAATAATAATAATAATAATAATAATAATTTTATTTCAGACATTTTCAATCCATATACGACACAATTTGGTTAGCGTAACACCACTGCTTACAACTATGTTAAAAACAACAACACATTCATGTCTACAATTTTTTGTTTACTGAAAATGTTTTTATTCCAGAACATGTCTCCACTGTATCCCTTCGGTCTGCCAGGTGACAAGGACCGCCACGGCATCGACGCACTCACCGGTCTACCCCACACTATACTAAGGTACTTATCATTACGACTTCAACGATTTTTATTATCACTATATTTCATATTTGCAACGGTTTATCATATTTCCGAGTTTTCTAATATTGACTTTAAAATGAACAAATCAACACATTGTACCCTTATATGTATATTTAACTTGTATATACATCTCTTCCTTACCGGTTTTTCTTTCCAATTAAGCAATTGGTTTTTTAAATATTATATATGTAAGACTAGATTACAGGTTGCTTTTAAGAGATCACTTTTAAGTGATAAGGCTGTGTCTATTGTTTTCATGACTTATTTCTGGGAATTGTTTAAATTATTATCTCATCTTGTGTAGACTATACAGAGTTAACTATCCATATATATATCCATCTTGGTTGTCTTGGCAATACTGTAAAAAAATTCTGTCTGAATACATAGATATTAACTAAATTTGTCATTTATTATCCAAAGACATTTGTTACCACTTTATTACAGTTTGAAAAGCATAAATAAAGTTTCATATAATTTGAGAGTATACTGAGTTCATATTAAAAGGCTATCTACACAAAAATATACAGCATGCTAAAAAAAGTAAAGTGCACCGTTTATCCAAAGAAATTATTTTAAACTCATCATTAAATTGACTTGATTATTTTCTCTTTTGTTAGTGCTGCTTTGGAAGGAGGGTAAGTGTTATATTATTGCAAAAAATAATCATTGGAGGCTTGAAACTCAACACTTAAGTTGAATATCACCTTGATATTAAATTTGATAAAATTTAAATGAACTGCCATCTCTTTATAAGAGCAGACCTGGTTCCAACAGTAGACTGACAAAAGATCGACTGGTTTGAGATAATTTCATGATAATACACTTTGAATTCAAATGCAATTTATCTCTGAATGTACACATTTTGCTTTTAGTGATCCAGCATCAGTGCTAGGCGGAGTAAGACTGCCGCCTGACACGGAGATCATCAAGTATACCTCGTCGCTGGCGGGGCCTAAGGTATTGTACCATCAGTTCAATGCTAGGACAAATCTTGAACATATCTTTTTAGTAAGTCCACATGGCAACAATTCTAGATGTCTTTAATTAGTTATCACTGATAAATTATCAGGATATAGACTAGTCTCATTTAGGATATCTAATTTAATAGAACAGAATTTTTGTTAGTAACTATTAAGGTTATATATCTTTTGTTGTAACATTGAAGGAAAACATCGCCGTGAAACTAACATACCTTAGAGTTCTTCGGAATGTTCTCCAATTAGTGTGAAGTCTTCCAACTTGCATTTGGCTAGTGTTATTTTAAACCTTATTATCACAGAATACCAGTATCTATAAGTAGAGTAGTAAATAGGTTGATGATTCATGAATTATACAAATATCACTAAAATATGATAAGAATAGGAAATATTTGGATCCCCAGGCGCCTCCAGGGACGACCAACCGGGGCCGCAAGAAGACGATCTCGCTAGACCCGCCCCAAGTGTCCGTACATCCGTCGTCAGCTGATCGCAGCACGCCGTTGCCCAGTAAACGGCAAAAAGTTGTAAGACTACTATATACATACTAATGAAGTTTTTAAAATGTTGTTGGTGTTGAAATTGAAATTCTTACTTGCATCTTCTCTTATCAACTACTTACTCAATAATCTCTGTTTCTTGTCGTAGGATGAGTATGGCAATTCAAGGTCGTCAGTCGAAGTCATCAGATTGCCGAACAAGCCAGATCGAAGCGGACAGAACTCCCTGGCCGGTACCCCACCACCCAATCTGTCTGATTACGCTGGTAAGTTAATCTGTCTGATTACGCTGGTAACTTCAATTTAATTTAATCGTATATTATTGTTGAATAAAACAGGTGATCGTTTTTTATTTTGTTTTTGATTGTAATTGATTCGAAATAATTATGGCACAAATTTATAATAAAAATAGTTGTAATAAATTTTTAGATAATGTTAACTACATAAAACATTACCAAACGTGTCAACGGCACTGGATGCAAATAAAGAACTGATCTTACTGTGAGGGTTTATTAATCCCTTATAATTTTATAAAATAAGTGTATTTTTTTCTCAGGCATATCACGAGAGCTACTCCAAACGATAGCCAGCCAGAGCGGCGTTAGTTTAGCGGCGTTGGAGCGACAACTCGCGGGTTCCACTGGCGCTGGTAAGCATGTTTGTACGCTGATTGACGTGTGAACGAATGTTAATTATGAATAGCATTTCTAGAGATCAAATATTAAACTGGTTGCAATTTTTTACATTATTATATATTTATAAACCATAACCATATTTTACCTAATGTTTTCCGAAAAAATATCTAAATAATGGTGCCGTATAAAATGGAAGTTTAAGGCATTATTAACAGTTAAATATCTATATAACTTTCTGCTTCACAGATTCAGGTCTGAACCTAACGACAAAGGCAAGTTCAGAAGACACGCCCTTGGACTTAGGTCTAAAGCCCTGTGACGAAGACACGCCACTCAATCTCTCTCTAAAACCCACACCGCGTATGTATATTTTACCATAATCATTATTTTTCAATTTTAAATTGAATTTGTTTATAAAAACACAGAGTTCGAAAGACCAATTAAAAGCTTCGTCATATCTTTTAAATTTCAATTATGCACTATGTATAGTAGATATGTGTTACTTTATTTTTTTTACTTTTACTTTAAGTTTATTTACTTTGGAAAGAGACGCTAGGATTATAATTTCGGCTGGAAAGACTTAAAAATTGTATGGCATATATTTAAGGGAGGATGAAGCGTAATGGATCTGTGATATAGAACTGAAATCCAACTAGTGTCCAATGCTTTGTATACAATATAACATCCTGACGTACACTTGTAGATAAATGTACAAGAATAGCCTAAAAGCAGCGTTTTGTAATGTCCGTACGTGAATAGGTTTTAATCTGATAATCAGAAGCAATGTTTTAATCGAAGCGAAATGTTCTCCCATTGCAGCAAGCACGCAAGCCTCCGACGCCCTGTCGCGGCTCACGTCGCTGAGCAGTTCGCTGAGCGCCGCCTCCTCTAACGATAGGATATGTAAGTACATATTATTATCGCTCTCAGTAACTTGACGGCCATAGACAAATGTAGCGGATCTTAAACAATTGATGTTTCAACTTTGTTAAATATGTTCGATTTAGTTATCGTAATCTCGAAATAACAACTTTAAATCGTATCTGTGTCTCAGTTTACAAACATGCAGGCATGGCAGCAAAGTAAAAATACCTGCTTTTGGCACATGTGAAAGGGGGAATAACCAACAGAAATAAAAGGAGTCTTCGATCAACTTTTCAATAGACTAAACTTATCCCGTTATGTATAATTATCTCATATATTGTGCAGCTCGTCGCAAGCCAGGGGCGAAACCCCGGCGGGTGGCTCCGGAGCTGAACACGCAGGTAGCGGACTCTCCGAGACCCAAGTCGAGTGGGAGCGAGGATAGCGAATGTGAGATTTATTGTACATCATTAATTACTCATGTTTTTAATTCTACTTTTTTTGTTATTATTATTATTATTGTATGTTATTTGGGATCTTGAGCTGTTATATGTAGCAATTTTTTATGTCATAATTTGTATTTCTTTACTGTTTTCGTGATAGTAGCCGCCGTATCATTTTTTAAGACCCGAAGTTGACTAAGTAAAAGTTGGGAATTATGGATAAGATTCGCTTTACGCTTATCGACCCAAAGATTGTTTAAAAAGTCCTTTGATTCTTATCTTGGCATTAAATCAGTATTTATTCTTAGGTGAAATAGTATTTCTGATCTTTACATATTTTATTTGTAAAAATTTATTGGTCCATATTCTCTAATATTATGTTCGGTAGCAATAGCGGGCTGGCCAGGTCGAGAGGGGCGACCTCGCAACCTGGGCCGCGGAGTCAGCAAGCCCAAGAAGAATACCGTCGCATCGTTGTTGGCGCAGAGCAGAGCCCTGGGGCTTCGACCCGCGCTAGCTCATCAGCTACTAGGAGATACCGAGTTGGTGAGTCGAAAATATAATTCGTATCATATATCGCTATCGATTACGTGCGGTATTTTAAATTCTGGTATGTCAAAGCGACATAGAGACGTGCTCGCACGCGTCGAGGGCGATAAAATGCCGTCAAGAGATCGTAGTCGGTCACAACGGACGCACTGCCACACCGGACATCATATACGGCGTCGGTTCCGGAAAACGAACCGATCGCTCGTCCTTCCGAATCGACGAATAAAACGAAGTGCAACTAAGACGCGTCCGTTGCAGGAGAAGCTGAGGTCGCTGGTGGGCGAGGGCGGCAGCACGGACTCCGAGGGCCCGTCGGACAGCGGGCGCTCGGACTCGGACGCCAGCGAGTCGGGGCGCGCGCCCGCCGTGGCGCCGCTGCGCCTGCCGCTCGCGCTCGGTGCGACCCGGCCCTATTGCACACGCTGATCCCATCCAACCTCGTATCTGTACTCCTGTACTCCCACTTCTAAAACCTCCTCGCCCTCGTTTCGGGTTCCTTTTACGCTTGTGACTTGTTGCTAGAGTTATTGAGACAAATATGTCTTCCGATCTATCATGGAGATTGCGAATATTATTTGTTCTTCGTCTCATTCGTATAACCGACCCATTTATCATTCCCCTGCTGGAATATGGGCCTCCTCTCATATCGAGACGGTTGAGGCCGTAGTCCGCCACGCTGACCGAGTGCGGGTTGGCGGCCTTCACACTTAGTGGACTTAGTTTATAACTCCATGATATTGGCTGCAGGCTGGAAGCGGGTGACCGTGATCAAGGGCCTGTCGCGCAACTGCAACATCAAAGGCGACGTGGGCTACTCGCCGCCGGAGCCCCATTCAGCTATACAGATCAAATCGGAACTGGAACTTATGACGGTGAGTGTTATGTTTATTCATCATTATCATCATTGTCAGCCCGTCATTGTCCACTGCTGGAAATAGACCTCAATAGCCCAGCACGCCACTGAACTTAAACTTCAGCTCTTCGTATCCAGCCGCTGCCAGTCACTTTGTTTATATCTTCACTCCTAGCTAGAGGGCGTCCTACGCTGGGTAAGAGTAGAGATAGATGAAGAAAAAAATATTTTTTTTTTGTACACAATTATGTTTGGCTTACGACCTATTCCATAGTGGGACGTTAACGTAATTATTGAAACGTGGAAGTGTATTACATTTCTATGCCTAGCTTTTCGAGGATTATCGGCGTGATATAACGTATTTTTTGTGCATTTCCATAGTTTCTGGAGTCGAACCCGAGTGCAGCTCTCACGCGAGACAATTTCAGCTTCAGCGCGCGCACGCTGCTCGGCGACTACATCCAGACCATGCCGGACGGGGGCGAGCCGCTCGTGCTTAGCGAGAACGAGATCTCTAAGAGGTGTGTAGGCCTTCGCAATAGTTTTCAATGTTCGTTACGTACGTATGTCCGTGGCCGAAAAGTTAAAAATGAAATTTGCAGTCAGTACCTATCGTGGAGATCGATGAAAGTCAGTAACGCTTCATGTTCAGGTCCTACATCGGCGCTACCTGTGAGATGGCTAGCCGTATTACACGGATGCTTAAAAGTACACGTGTACACGCCGGACGTCTCGCTCCCACTGTTAAAGATGGAAACGACGTATCTTTCATAAGATCGTTTTACTTAATGTTACACAAGTAATATCATCATCGGTCGACGAAGGCCACTGCCGGGCATGCTCTCCAATAGCAAAGCGCAGGGCTCGATCTTCAATTTTTTCGAAAGCGAGCACTGCCGGGCTCCGCACCTCGAGTAGATATAAAACGGTATCGCCGAGCCGCCCGGGCCGCGGGGGCCGCGCGGGGCGCGGGCCGGGCGGCGGGCGGCTGGTAACGGGCGGGGGCGCAGGCTGGAGGAGGCGCGCGCGCTGGCGGCGCTGGCGGGCGCGCGGCCGGCGCCGCCGCCGCTGGGCCGGCGCATGGAGCTGGCGCGGCGCCAGCAGGCCGCGCGCGACGCTCGCCGCGACCACGTGGCGCGCAGCCGCGACCAGGTACCCGCGCTGGCGTCGGCGACTCGTCTACGGACGTTCACCCTTTTCGACTCTGTTCACTCGACTCGGCGCTTTTTAACATTTTTTAAAATTTGTTTCGACTCTATCGTCATTCTCGCTCCTCCGCAGTTTCGTTCGCCGTATTGAATGTAGCATTCGTATATTATTCTTGCGAGGTTTGACGATTCGAGTTGTCGGAGCTCGTCCTCCTTTGTACCTCGACGGAGTGAGAAAATTGTCTTAGTACCTTAGGAGCGTCGTGCATACGTCGATGACATTGATTAAACCTATCGTATTTCTTATGCGTTTTGTAACAAATTAGTCCACTACGTATGAAAAACTATTATATCGAGACACTACATTAGTAACATATTCGAGTAAAAATTTAATTAGTCTAAAAAAAAACGAGCAACTTCACTTAAAACAGTTTGTATCCCAGGCTCGCCTAGTCAGAGAACTGGAGAGGTCGGAAAAAGCAGAACTCGTCAAAAGAGAAAAGGAGGCGAGGAGTCAACAACTTTTAGAGGTAATTATTTTTTTCCGTTACTTTTCGTATTTTCATTTCGGGGTATATGTAATTGGAATATAACTGTATATGTAAATTGTGTTTGTATGTTTTAGTAGTATTTAGTTTTCATGTTATAGTTACTTTGCGTCTTATGAAATAATTACTTATATCCTACTTTTGTAATAGCCGATAATTTAATACTTACACTGTTAAAAATTCGTTAATAAAGGGCGAAGTAACTGAATTTCACTAGCAATTATAGATAAAATACTTTTTGACGTTATAAGAAAAGAACCAATTAATACTCATTTAAAATTTTCGTTACTTAGTTGGATATCTTTTTATTTTTTTAACGTCATGTAAATCTATTGCAACATAATTCCTATAATAAACCCTGTAACATATTAAAACACTATAACATGAAAACTATAATTGTATCCGTATATTTATGTCCTTAAATACATGTGCTTGTGTTTGTTTTATTTTTATTATCAATTTGATGCTTGGCAACATTGTGCTCACATTCGTATCTTGTAGACTCCGAAAAGCAAAAAGGGAACATAAATAGGTACGTTATTAGAACACGAAGTCATATCTCTTTTTGCTTTTTCTGTAGACAGCGGTGGAATTCTCAGCTTACTTAGTTGGTAGTTTGTGTGTCTTGTATTAAATCTGGTATTATTATTTACTTTTATATTTATATATGTAAAACTTCTACTCTCTGGGCTGTATGTCTAACTTAACACACAGAAACTTGACAATGTTGTCAATATCCAATTGATAATAAAGTAAGGAGTAAATCAATTAACAAGTGAATTCGAAACAGCATATCAACAAGAACCGGACGCAACTAACCATCGAACCGCTGCCCACGGTACTGAAAGGTACAGAGAGTGAATGGAAAGTGCCCGACATAGTCATGGGTCCGGCCACAAAAACGCAAAAGGACCGAACGATGCCACGAATCAGTCTGTCGTTGATACCGGTTAGTGGACCAATGGGAGCGAAGGAAAATTCGCCAATCAAAACTCTCAGTTTCGACCAATCGGGATGGAAAGAGGAGGTCGAAGAATACAACGCCCTAGACAAGATGAAAGATTTCGCTGAAAAAGCCGCCTTCGATCTTCCCAAACGCAAAGACAAATATTTCGATTTTACGCTCATGAAAGCGGTCGATAAGAAAAAGCCGCCTGACAAAGAGAACAATCTAGAAAAGCTAATAGAATCGTATTCGCGTATAAGCGAGTTCATAAACGGTTGTGATTGGTCCAAATTGCAAAGCGACAAAAAAAGCGACGACCCAAAAAGCATAGAGCAGAAATATTTAGACGCGAAAAACGAATTTATGTCTCAGAATCTAATGCTGATGCCTAAAGAGAGTCAGAAGTCTATACTAAAAGATGTAATAGACCTGAGCGGTGATGATGAGAACATACTTACGGACATAATAAGTAAAAAGATTGGCAAAGGCACGTTTAACGTTGGAAAGGACGGCGCGTTATCAATATCGGTCCAGCCGTTCTCTAAGGACGCGTACAGTCCGGTACGTCAAGAGTTGATACGCACTAACTAACTTTCGAATCACTACTAACAATATCTATCCACGGTTTACGAAGATGGTGTTTTGCTATCCACAACTAACTCTTATGGATATGACTAAAACTTTTATTATGGGAATAAACTCTTATACGTAATCCTACTCTATCTAATACGATTTTTTCTTATAGATGTATATTATTAAGAGTTATGTGGAAACAGGATATGTTCAGAAAAGCTAATGCGGCTAGTGATTTTTCTACTGTAGCTGTCTCATGTGCGTTGTATTTAGGAGTCTCTTTCTTTCACACGTTATCTTTTATTACTGCTTGCTAAATAGTTTTCTTCTACGAAACTACTTCTCTGAGTTTCTGTTTTTACCAATAAGCATAAGTAAGCTTTACCAACAAGAGTTTGTTAGGTCTACCCGGTCTAGCTGGTTTCCTCAGAAATAAAAGCATTCATTGGCATAGATATTAGAATCTTCTTATCAGGACAGAAATGATAGGAAGGGGAGTCCGTTGAATACACTAATAGCCCTCTTGTCTAGGAACTTGGTGTCCACGAGGTATTGAATTCTAGCAGTTTTCTTCCTCGTCTGCTCGTTTACGTTCAAATTTGACGTTTTGATGTCAGTTTTAGCGCAGATAAAAATTTACGCTAATGTAGAGTATGTGATTTTGATGGGCATAAACCGATTTTCGTAAGGAGGAGATTAGGGCATTCCTATGCATTATGAAGAAATAGTGCTTCGTGTATTTCTTCACCGCGCGCTCCAAACCGGATGACACTTAATCTATTGTAACAACGATCTTACTTCGTTGTGAAATATCTAACATGTCGGGACCAATTATATAACTAAAGGCAGAAACACGGTTCTAGACACATAAAAATACACTTATTTTATGCTGGGGTGTCAACGTAACTAGTAAAACGCGAGAGTATGCTACACTCCTCTGCCTACCCTTTGGGTATTACACCCG
>DWJK01005940.1:0-10812 GCA_018248815.1 Croniades pieria auraria | reverse complement strand
CTTAACCCTCTCAATATGAGAGGAGACCCAAATTCCAACAGTGGAATGACAAATGGGTCGATTAAAAAAAAAAATGAAAAAAACGCCATGCATTTATTATTGCTTCCATTTAGCTACAGGCATTTTTAAAGCTATGAATTGTTTGCAAATGCGGACATACATATTTATTTCATTTGGCGTAGGTAGTGACTGCTAGCATGCTCTACCATCTTGTCTTCATACAATTACTCGCTCAAGCCCACCGTGCTGATAGGTATCGCACACAATGCAAATTGCATACAGACAATCGTCTGATTCACGATTAAAGCGAATAACTATTCTGCGTTCTAAAGTATAATGACTATGGGTAGCGCTAGAATTACTAAATACCTGTTAGATATAGAAGACGTTACTTTTGAGGTCAGTATGTTCATTAAACTTTGTAAAGGTTATCGAACGCCTGGGAATCGCTGATTTGTAAAGCATAAATTAAAATATAACATTAACAATTGTTTATTTCGACTCTACATTATATTATTATTCCAGAAAAATTCTTATGAATTTTATTATATATATTACATTTAAACTACTGATAAAACAACAAAATAAGTTTAAATTCATAGCTTATCTCGTTATAATATTTTGTTTGTTTTTGTCAAAATTTAATGCTTCATTTAGTTCCTTAAGGTAGTTTTCAATAAAGACAATAATAATAAAAAATGTTGTCTAAATAAAATACATCTAGTACTTCACAGAGCGTTGAAACCTTGACATAGACATGTAGCAAACATTTTATTAGTGTTTCCACACTTTGGACGGAGGGTTTAGCAACCGATCCGGATTGCACTATTTTGTTTTACGTTTTTAGCAATTATGAAACTACGTCCAAGGGCCTTTAAGACATAAAAAACGTATATATGAAAAAGAAATGTGTTCTAAAATATACAACTGCCAGGTAAACAACCAACGAGTCATAGGTGAATGTATGCTGCGAAGTCAAATCCGTAAAATGTGTCGGAAAGTAAAAACGTTGCTACAATATCAATATTAATACTAATACATACGTTGAATCGATGATGTCCAAGCAAATGATGTCATTTATACAGTTTTTTAATTCACTGCAAATGATATAATTTTTCATTTTATTGATCGGTAATGAAAGAACTTGACAAAGACCTAGATTTGTAAATGTAGAGCAAGACGTAAACAATTAACTTATTTTAAAAAACCGCGGCAAAATTAAACTCGGCGATATGCTTGGCCTACATAATGATACTACCTTTTACAGTCATATGTGAATAAATTACATTTGGGCACGCACAATACTTAAGTCGCAAAAGGTCAACCCTCCTGGCAATGTATTGTAAAAAAGGCATGTTTGGCAATCCCCACATAAAGATCAATAACTTGCCGTGAAATACAATAGTTTTATATAATTTCCTTTATTGTCATTTAATAACACTATCAATTAGAATTACGAACGTTTCTTTGAATGTGATAGAGAAATCATAGCTTGTTGTTTTAAGAAAAACTATAATTATGAGTTTTCGATCAAGTTCTGTTTGTATTACAATGATAGGTTGCGCAAACTTCAATCATTGAAAAAGCGAAGTTGTTCAAGTTGTAACAATCTGAAGGCATGGCACGAATTCAAACAACAGGCCCAGCCGCAGCCGGTCAATCAAGTCAGGTGTTAAACGCCGCGTTATTCGTGAGCTTGGCAAGGCCCATTACACTCGAAAGTATGCAGCATTCAATCGTTACGTTACCAGCGTTCCGCCAATTATTCGTGTTAATTTGTATACGTACGAACTCGTTTTTTTAGCTTTGTTTTTCATTTAGCCATACTTACCGGTTTTTTTGTTCTTGTTACATTAGTTTCATGTTATTTCAATAACTGCATTATGTCTATTCCTATCCGATTAATTCAGTGTTTCGATGATATTCGAAACAAAAACAGAAGCGTTTGCAGGAAAATAAGCATACCCAAATCGTTGCTTTCATTTACTTGATATTTATTTAGATTCGATTTTCAAATTTGAATACCGTCACTGTAAGTACGCTGCTTGTTGACCATGAACGCGATTTTACCGCATTGAAGGACCCTTGTCTTGTAACAAGTAACGCCAGTTTGTAATGATACATTATAATGCAATCACAGCTCTGCTATCTGTTTATATAGCAACACTCAGCTATTTAATATTTTTGTACTGTTATATAAGTTTACACGAGGATTATTATAACTGTATTGTAATATTGATATCAATCTTTTCTTTCATTCCAGATATGTATGCTGTGCGTAGTCACAGTTTATGCGCAATATGATCCACCAACGCCACCAAGGCTCCAAATTCCAGGAGCCGTCCCGTTAGGTGGACCTAGACAGGGCGGATTCCGACAAGGAAGACTGCAAGCAAGTCCTGTTCCTGGAGGAGTTGCTAGAATAAGGAGACCTGGACTTGCAAGACCATCATTTAAATCAGTTGATGCAGCACCCCGTCCAAGCCTCCAAACACTAGATGAACCTTCAAAGCCAGTCACAGAAGAACCCGAAGATGACATAGATATCAATACTCCCACAGCGTTTTCACCTAATATATTCTCAACGTCCGAGCCGCAAAATGACTACTTCGATATTACTACCACTTCTCAACCGAAGCCCCCGATTATCTTTAACCCTTCAATTTTCCAACAAACTACGCCGTCTGCGCCGAAACCTGAGCCAATAAGACCAACTCAGTACAGGCCTCTATTGCAACAATCATTCAATCCTAACAAAAATGAAGCACCAGCCAGGCCACAACCAGCAAGACTGCAACCTTTGTCGAGCAGACCCCAGCGACCTGTATTCAGGCCCGAGCCTAAGCCTTTTATCGACGAAGACGATGATGCACCTGTACAGCCAGTAAGACAGTATTCAAGACCACAAGAACCTATTAATCGGTCGCCAGCAAAAAATCCTCCTCAACATAAATATGTACCCTCTAGCTCCCGAGACAAGAAACCTGTGGCTCAAATTATAAGAAAATACAGAGAAGAAAATGATGATGGAAGCATCACATGGGGATTCGAAAATGATGACGGATCTTTCAAGGAAGAAACCATTGGCATTGATTGTGTCACAAGAGGTAAATACGGATATGTGGATCCGGATGGTTTGAAGCGGGAGTATAACTATGAAACTGGCATACTTTGCGACAAAACCAAAGAGGACCAAAATCAGAAGGGTTTTATAGACTATCAAGAAAATAAGGCTGTCTTACCTAACGGTATTACAATTGATCTCGCGACAATGGGCAAAAAATCTAAGAGGCCATTCAGATCTGCGGGTGTTCCTTAAGTTTAAGTACATAACAATATATTTATTCTAGGATTTCTAATTTTTAAGAAACGTTAAGTTCTTGTCATCTAGTGTTATTTCAAAACACAAAACGTTTGTTGATATTGTGATTACTATGATGTAATGATTGATCAACAAATAAACAAAATAAATTCTTCTTTTTTTCTTTCTTTTACATTTCCTTTGTACTAATATAATCAGAATAATGACTACGATTTCCTTTCTTTAATAGAATACAACAGCTGTCTATTTCTGTGAATTTAAAATGTAGGCAGTAATACTTTCTTAGAGAGTAAATAGCTGACTGTATACATATACTAAGAAACGATCTTCTAAGTCAAAGGAGAGTTCCAACCATACGAAGTGAAACTGTATTACATAAATTGTTCAGATGCCCTCATAAAATAATAACTTTATGAGTTTTTTGCCCTTAAGTTTTTACAAGACGACATAATATACCCTTCACTGTACTTATAATACATTCTTTACACACCATTATATATCTTTCTTCTGCTCCTATTTACTGATATAAATATACAAACTATTTGGATATCTTTTCAACTCTTACTAGATTATATTCTCTTTGATTGTGTCATGACAATTGGAAGTGATAGCTTTATAGTGTTGCAATAATCTTATAATGTACCATTATATGTATTTGGTTTAATGTATTACTACTGTAAAAAATATTAGTATTGCTTTACATATTTTAATTTCCATAGAAAACATAAATTTAAGACTAGATAATGGATGTATCTGTTACCAATGTATATATAGTGGAGTCAAATGAATTTAAGATTGCATCATATTCCACACAAGAAGCAGTAAAGAAGTCCCTCGAATGAGGGCTAAAGAGGATTAAATTAAGTTAAAGTCAAAGTTAAATACCAGACTTCTTTTTAAACAGCGACTATTGTGACTTTTAGCTTGTGGACTAACACTCATCTGTAGTGAAGCAGCACATCTTTTGTTAATTTTCTCAGCTTTTTCACATTTACAGCTGTTTTCAAATGCTTGATTTTTCTATATAATGGATAATCAGGATACTGTCAAAATCTTAAATCTGCTTTTGATATTTTAAATTCTCTGATGACACAGTTTTGTGGGTACGTTATTGTCCTCTCACAATGATAATGTAAATAATTGTTGTTATTCTTGTAGAACCCCATTGGTAGCAGCATCAAGATGTCAGATTCAGGCAAATTCAACAATTTCCCAGGACATGAGTTCTGGGAAATAATGGACATCCCTTCCAAAATCATTTTGTAGTTTTCCTGAATTGGTCAGCTTAATAACAGCACAATAATTGACTTTCTCCATATTGCAACTTTGGCACTAATAGTTATTGGGACAAAAGCTGATGGTTATAAATTACCAGAGTCCTGCATACCAAAATTACATAACCAGCAGTAGCCTCATCCAGAAGTCCCTTTTGTTCCTTGAACTCTTTGATCACACCCCACATTTTGTATATTAGCATTTCGAGTAACAATAACGTTCAGAAGAAGTTGTACATTGATTTTATCACTAAATGTCGGAAACAATATTGGTCACAACTAAAAAGGTCCACTGATGACCTGAAGTCGACGAAGTTGATGTAAAGTCTTAAAGCTTACAATTGAATAAAGTACAGTGTTAAACTGAGCTCTTATGTTCAGAAACAAATGTAGTGTTACATAAAAGTGCATTTATTGACAACGGTGTTATTACTCTACATTGGTGTTAGTTAATTACCAAAGACCCCTTGTTCTAATGTAATTTACTAACTGGGGCTTGTCGTTACAATCATTTCAAGGACTGTAATTGTTTATATATTCTATTGATGCTCAATTAAGGAAGGCAAAACAAAATATGTGTCATGAACTTTAGTAAAATAAATAGCACTACCTTAGTATTATTTTATTTCAAATTCTATTGTCATTGATTGTCAGGAAATTATAGGTAGCAAGTATATAGGATACCTATGTTGAGGCCACAAATGAACTTATCTAATACATCACTGTCTTAAACATTTGAAGTCAATATGAACAACCAAAATATATCAAGTGTACTGTCATGGTAAACTAGATTAAATATGGCTTTCAATGTTGGAGTAAAAATTAAAATAGATAGAACATACGTATTAAACACATGCTAGTTATGAAATTATAATTAGCAACTATTATGACAATTTCAATGGCATGATCATTGAAATCTGAATAACATATCACTTCTTGAAGTTCTATAATCATTCAGAGGCTTCAGACAACAATATAATTATCATATTGTTAATCAGAACTAGATTAATAACAGACTTGATAGATATTCATTGTTACATGTGCACTGACTTAACTCATAGTGGTAGTCATAGGTTGAGTGGGCACAAAGAGTTCAAACCTAAACCTTAATAATAATAGTCCTTAATATTAATAGATATTATTGCTAAATTGATACTAAAGGCACTTACAATTATTGACATTATACTACTGTCTTTTTAATATTCTAGTGAGCCACACAGTTTCAACATATGAATACTACTGAAATGTGATAGTCTAGTTACACCTCCCTATGGACATTAGTTATTATTACTATTAGCTCAGATCTTTACTGAGTAAGCAGAGAGCATCAAGCGCTAAATATCTGTAACCTTATAAACCTGACATGCTTCTCCATTATACACAATCCTTACATATAATAATCATTGACTATTTTTAGACTAATATTAGAAATGTATCTAAAAAGAATTGTATCTACTATTCGTTTTGTATTTGAATCAAATTACATATACTCCTTTTGGTAACATATAAATATTGGCTCCAAATTGTGGATTAAATCAAATGTTCTTCTCCATATTAAATCTAATCATTAATATCATAACATAACAAATGTATTGTCCCAAAGACCTACCGTGTTGGGATTGCAGTACCCCCTTATTTCACAACTGTATATAATAGTTGTAAAAGTTTATTTTTTAATTTTCATAATTTCCGAAATATTTTTATGCATCAATAAAAAGCAGTTATTCATTAGAGAATCAAATTTATTGCAAAATACCTAAGTACAATAACTGCTAAAACTTAATATGGACGATTGTTTATGTATGGTTGTGGACGCCTCATGGGAGGAGGCATTCTATTCGGTGGAGTTATTGAGATGTCCATGTAATTACCTATTTGAAACTTCACCTGTGACAGAGTTTTATTATCATCACCTCCTCTCTGTCCAGAACATGTTACACCAATCTCCCTCATACGGTATGTTGGTGATCTCATATCTGGGTAGACAATAGCAAAATCAAAGTATGTACCCTTACGCCGAGTTTCAGGATTGACTTCTTTGACAAGGCCTGTTAGTTCGCGAAGTGTTGCATCCATCCAGGTATATATTTGCAGTTCATTTTGTGGCACATTTCCTCTAGCATAATCACCTGGCGAGTTATGTCTTCCTGTAGAGCAGAATACTCGTAACAATAGAGGACATGTCTGAAAACAAATATGTCCAAATTATATATAAAATATATATGATTTTTTACCTTTACACCTGTATTCCCGGAATGGGACACGGAAGGAGTATAGTACAGTCCCATGATTCACCTATCATGTTTTATGTTTTATCATGGAGTGAGCTTATCGCCTTACACCAAGCACAAATACAGATTTTGTGTTACTATTCGTAATTATGAGTTAGAAAAACGCAATAATACTTCGGAATAGTTTTGTCTATAGTAACATTCATAACAGCTCAATTAAGTCGACCAAATGAATAATACTACAAATATTGTGAATATTATCCAATGTAATAGGAGTTGATAAGTTTAATGGTATGACATATTGGCAACTTATGCTTGGAATTTCAAAAAATTCAGCCGCAATATCTGTGTATAGTCAATCTATAGTGATAAGCTTATAAACAACACTGTGTTACCTTTTCTCTATCAACTGGCTTTTCTACGGGTTTAACCTCTTCAACAACCATGGATTCTAAACCAGCCATTTTCATAATCTTGACAACAGACCATAAAACATACAATATAATACGGCTTTTTAATTACACATTTATATATTTGTACCGTCCTGCCTTAAAACATTTGTTTGAACAAGTATGAATAACTAAAGTGACAAACCGCTTCAAACAGTACAGTACAAACAATTATACGAGTGCTGTGTTCCATCAATGAAACACACCACAGATAATAAAATTAGTAATCGTTAAGTCAGAAACGTAAATGTTAATGTAATCCGCCAAACATTACTTATGTGTGACTTCAGGTCGTATGTATGAAAATGCCATTCGACCAATTTTGTATATTATAATTATTGGGTAAAGTTATTCGGCAGAGTGAGAATCGTAAATGCGGGTCAATAAAAAATGGCAACTTCACTGTCAATATTATTAACCCTTACAGAATAAATCATCAATATCAATATTTTTATCGTTTGATCGAATTCGGCCACCACTTTAGGTAAATTGCATTTGTTAGCGTTACTCGTTAGTCTTAAAAATGCTCCCAACTAATTTCGTTTTGGCATCTAACCTATGATCTGTTACTGTTTTAGAACAAATTATAAAGTCGCACATTGAAATTTTTCATGATAACATTGAATTCTTTACAATAATTAAAGATAGACAAAAATTGTTATGCTTTAATATTGTAACAGTTATAAATAAAATTTCAGCATTAGCTAAATTGGTAATTCTGATAAATTTGGTCATTTGGATTTTTATATGTAGCAACTTAACCAGAAACAAATGTCAGTAATCGATTATTGTTTTGTTCTGACTGCGATATTATAATAAAATTCAATATTTTTCTAACATAGTGCACATATCTCACAATAAAAAATACATTACCTGAACACAACGCAATGGCAAACAAGGAAGAAGAGGAAACATTTCAAGAAGACGAAGTATATATTAATCCCGAAGATGGAATGCCAAATATTCATCCGAATATTGCAAATTTAGAACAAGACAGTGATTCGCACGATGAAATGAATGAATTAGATGACTTGCCCAAGTCAGTAATCGTTACGAATATTCATAGCGATGTCTTCGCAAATGAGAAATTAAAGAAAGAATTAGAAGACCTTTTCCATACATTCTCTGAAAACACGACATTTCAGTGGCTACGGAGTTTCAAGCGGTTGCGGGTCAATTACGACAGCCCGCTGGCGGCAGCTAATGCCCGGGTGCAACTTCACCAGTATCAGTTCTACAACTCGTGCATTAATTGCTATTTCGCACAACCGGTCACTCCAATTTCTTTTAAGAACTTAAGACCGCCAGCGCCTGTAAAGCAATTTTTGATATCACCTCCGTCGAGCCCCCCCATTGGATGGGAACCGCGCGAGGAAGGTGAGCCAATAGTGAATCCTGATTTGTTAGCGGCTCTGGCCAGTCTGGCACCTGGAGAGAGCCATGAGCTACATCCACCGACTCCGACCCAACCAGCTATTGTAGTGCATACAGCTATGTCAACTGAACCAATTGACATTCATGTAGGACACCGTATTCCACATACTCGGCACCCTGATTATTGAAGTGTTGTATGATTAGAGAAAATACTTTAAGAGTAGAGATCCAATGCTTTTTACCTTATGATATATTTTGTAACCAATGATGCCAAAGACAATGCACAGCTTGCATTGAATGTCTCATTTACTGCTTTACTGTGGAACAAATTTGTTTAGAATGTGATACTCCATGCATACTGTTTCCACATGGTAGTTTTGTCAGCATCTAAATTGTATATGACATAATTTTTATAGTGTTATGAGAAGTAATGATAATTGATAGAGCACATATAAGCTTGCCACTGTTTCTAGATGTTGTTTAGTGGACTTCATATAAAAACATAGCCTGTGTTTTAGTTGAAAATTATTTTGGGATGTGTATTTACAACAATGAAATTGGTGCTATTTTTTTAAAATTCTTTGACATATATTAATTATGTTCCTTACTTTGTTACTCTTGTAAAATCTACAAATGTAAGTAATTACAAGCAAACAAGCATTTATATAAGGTTAGATGGGGACAGGGGGAATTTCACTTGAATGAGCTTGGATCAAACATTTCTACAGTCCTTATAACATACATTCTTTGGACAGTAATTAATATATGTATATATAATATATTTTTAATTCACTTACACACTCACTATAAATGTGCAGCAGCTCATTTCTATGTATATTTACTCATTTGAACAAGCTATTTCTTTGGAAACATAATCTGATTATAAGTGTATTAACTTTACCATTTCACCTCTTTTACAATGATCTACTTATTAATATGCATTTTATGTTCCAATGAATTGTGATTTGTAGATTTAACAGGACATGAAGTCAAATGAAAGAAGAATGTAATGTGTGATAAAAAATATTTCATACATATCATTCACCCTTTTGGAAGGAAACTCTATTATTAAAATAATATTTTCTAAGGATGTGATGAATTAATTTTGCCTTTGCAGACACAAAATTAGTTTGAACAATAACAATATATGACTGAACAGACCATTAAATATAAACAAAAAAATCAATCCATACTTGTTAATTTTTAATCATCATTATAACAGGGGTTGTATTATTATCATATTAAAATAATTACATTTATTAATTTAGCTGTTACCCATTAATATTACAAATTCTCATTTGTAAACAATACATTTGTATTTGTTTATAATTTAGTTTTCACACTTCACATCATATTCTACTAAACTTGATGTACTGCACTCATTGGAAAAATATAATATATAATATAACTGATTATCCCACACGAGTGAGAAATATTTGAAAATATGCATTATGTCTGTTAAATTATTGTGAATAACAATAGCATAATTTTCAAATAATTGAATGTACTGTTTAACCTGTGGATAGCCAAAACAAATTTTTCTGTTGGACATAATAAAACATTCAGTTGTAGCCAACAGAGACATATAAGACGAAATATATAAGCAGCTTGAGATGTTAATTTATTAACAGACAATCCAGGGAAACATTTGCATCTGATATAATCTGTTTATGTGGCGTAACATTCATTTGAATCATATTGAAAATATACTCTTGCTTGTCATCAATTGTAGTAATGGGGCAGTTGAGAAATTGACTTTTTTTGCATACTAGTTCCTATACCGAATATATGATTAAGTTGAACAAGAGATACTATACATTAGGTTCTTCAAAAAGTGTTTACAAAACCCTCAAGGCCAGTGACTTATTAGATTGTTTGCTATTACAAATATCCATAAATAATAGTGACAACTGCCATGAGCCCTCCCAGTCAGTTAAATGAAAGGAATTATTATTGGAGGCTTGCATTAAATGCACTTTTTAATCATAAATCTATTTCTTTCCTATATTCATATAATGTTACTCAACATTGACATTAAGAAGGTATGTCTTAAATTCCAAGAATTCGTCATATACAATTCTAATTTATTTGATTTGGCTTCAGTTGGTCGAGTGTTTGTGAGTGCTACTGCTGATCGGGAGGTCCTGGGTTCAAATCCTTGG
>DWJK01005939.1:0-10813 GCA_018248815.1 Croniades pieria auraria | reverse complement strand
GGTGAGCCTAATGCTGTATACCGGCCTCAAATCTAGACTCCGAGCCACTACTAGATCTTTCAAGTTAGAAAAACGTATCTAAATTTGCCTTGCCAAAATGTATATTATAGCTTAGTGTGTAACAACCTTTATATAGGTAATTTATATGACATTTGAACTAAAGGAGCAATCTGATGACGTACTGAGCGCGTATGTAATATTCAGAGCTTCTGTCTCGCCTTCAGTTTGCTGCGTGCCGTAAATATTATATTAGTAAACAGTTCTTTTGCTCACGTCCTTGCTTTTAAATCTGTGTTTTTATACGGAGATTTGCAGATTAAATTTACATTTACTTAATTTAACTCTGAGTAGATCAAATATAACAGGTCTGTAAGGATAGAAAATATATATATTTAATGCTCTCTGCCGATCCCGTAAGCGACCTAGCATGATGACATAATAATAATAATAAATGAAGATATTAGACTAGCACGTGATATAGACTATAACACATATATTTAGCATATTTGTGGCATACCTCAAACTCCCTATTTTGACAATAAATCATGCAAGTTTGAGAGGGTGGCGCCCCTTGTATAGTTAACTTCAGCAGAAGGGTTGACAGTCTGAAGCCATTAGTGGAGTAACCATTTTACGTGTTTATTAAACACATAGAAACACATTTGTTTCATTGTAGTATATATATTTCATAATAAAATCGACGAAGTCGGATAACATTAAATTGAGTAAGTGATAGATTTTAACAATATTCTTTTACGTATGGTTACATTGAAATAGGGAGATAAATCGAGTTGAATTGGCAACACTACCTATATGTCAAGTAAAATTATCAAAATACTTCGGCAGAGTTCAAAAATATACTAAATCATTATTAATGCCGTATATTCCATTTATATTTATTCCATTCCCAATAAATTAGCTAAAAATTTAATAAATAAATCTTATTCATTGATACATTCAGTGTAGTTTTACTTAGCACGCTGTTTCACACTTAGCACGTGATTTAAGAATGGATCGTTCCAGAAAATGGCGGTTACAAACATAAAATATATTGGTGGAAGAATAAAAAACCCCGCAAAAAGCGGGATCACGAGGGTTTATGGGATAACAATGGGAAATATGGCGTCGCTGAAAACCTTTAGAGTGTGGGAACAAATATACATACATTTAAGTTTATTTTTGCCATACATAGCGATGAAGGGTTAACTGATTTTCTTCAATATCCAAAAGGGTTTAAGTGTATATTAATAATCAAGCTTATACACTTTCATAAATATAAAAGAAGCAGATATAGCAAAAAAAAAGTAAATAAATTAAAGAGTCTAACCGTTAATCAAAATTAAGCCTCTTAAAAGCAAAGAAGCATCAATTCAACTGATTTTCGATTTATTAAACTTATAAGTTAAATACTACTGTAAAATTTTCATAACATTCTGATGTTAAAATTCTATTTTTACTCTTTTCACACGTATGGGATAACGAGAAAGGATAATATGGCGTGGCTCGTGAAAACCATTAATACCGGGAAAGTATATATCATGCTTGAGTTTAATTTATTGCTTCCGATGTAGCTTTGAATTAATGTGAAACGTTGATATAGGATATGTCATTTAGATGACTATTATTATTTATACATTGGCAACCCTTAAAATCCATAGATAATAACGGTTTTTTTTTCATTCAAGGCTGTTTACAATACATTTTAATAAACTCATACGGTTTGCAAATATACGCTGAAAAAAGATATTTGCTTCATATGCGAAATATTTGCTTAATATGTTCAAAAGCAGTCATTAAATTCCAAAATTCCTCATTTACTAATAGGTTTAATATCTTATATAATTATCAAGTATGAGAGACAAAGATTTTGTAACAAAGATAGTAGGTATTTAGTTAATAATCTCTAAATGCCTACTCGTGTCGTCGGTCTAGACAGTATAAGCCGTAATGAGCAACTCGGCTGATGAGACGTCCTCATCGCCACCTTTATGCCTTTGAGTTACCAGTTAAAACACGGGTCTCCTCTCAGAATGAAAGGGTTGAGGCCATAGTTTGCCACGCTGGCCACATCCGGACTGGCAGATTTCAGGCGTTCTAGAGAACACTTTTTTGATTGTTTGTCATAGCCTTAGAGAAAATTGCTTTCAATACTTTAAAAAAATTCTCGCATATGTAAACGTCGTCAGACTTTTCCACGTGTTTAATTCGTTATAAGAGTACGCACTTAAGGGTCTTAATAGACTTTTTATTCCATCATAATGTACCGTAGCACGCGAAGAGCCTTAAATCTTAACAAGCATGGCTAACGATTAGTGTTTATTACAAAATCAAAAGCCTTATTCCACAGCACGCATGTTTTTAAATTTATGACTACAAAGAGTAGTAGTCTCGTAATGAGTACTTGTATTGATAATTCAAAATACGTGTTAGTAACCAATCTATTTTTTGAATGAATTTTGATGGTTTTTGAAGCCTTCCGATAAGGTTTAAGGATAGTTATTTATAGGTTACACGAGGACCGACTATTGTTTACTAAAAGTAATAAAAGTAATAATATACTAAAAGTAATAAATGAAAGAATAAATAATGTATATGAATAAATAAATAAACCGCAACAGACTTTGACACATATTTTTGTTATATATCACGCTATGTGAAGCTTCGAGGAAAATAATCACGTTCTAAACCACTGGACCATCACTGCTAATACGAGGAACATGTCACAAAAATAAGGAAAATATATTCCAGGAATATTCCAGAAAGGTTCCCCCATCGAGCACAATGGCGTGTTATTGCGTATCGCTTCGGACAAGGGAAATATTTCTACCTACCCAACGTTTTTTATTGTCCGTTAGAAATATTAAGAAACGTGACAGTACTTATCTTAATGGTCAAGGTATTCAACAAATATAGAAATATAAATAAAACTTGATGTATTACGTGGTTTGTTTGAGACATTTATCGCTGTTGTGATTAATATTTATTAGCAGTTTTGATTAATTTTACTTTACAGTAAATGTATTCTTTTATGACGACCCATTTGGGGACTGTTGGACATTTCACCATCAGCATCAATTCTCCTATCGTTTTGCTGTTTGATACAGATCGCGTGTCAGAATGAGAGCGGTTAATGCTAAAAGCGTAGTTAATTTACGCAGATACTATATAGCATTGAATGCTACATATCTTTACGACAATATCGCGGTACATACATACAATTGAAAAGCGTGCAATATCAGCTTTCCAAGCTTGTAGGGTTTCGTCAATTTAGAAACGTCACACGACAAGGTGCTTCATCTCTAATTTACTTCAAAGATTGAAATTCGAGTCAGGAGGGTGAGAACTCCGAAATAAATCCTCCCTTGAAGGCAACGACCCTATAAGTGAAGTAACCCAGTATTCGGGGTCGTTCACACGAGGGACAAATTGGAAAAGTTAAAGCCTACGGCGATACATAGACACTTGTACAGGAGTTGCTCCACTTCTCCGTAACCTGATACTAAGGGTTCTCGAAATGTAAACAGACGCTTTGAATAGAATTTGACTTTGGCAGCCGCTGGCTCCTCGATTTTCATTGCTGCCAATCCTGTACGAGTACTTTAATTGCTATGCAAATAGTATGTTAACATTTTACAACTCTATATTTAACATCTAATAATATTTTAAAATTATGGCAGATCATTGAACGTTTTTATTTCTAGGCTTAAGCAGTCTAAATCTGTGTACATTGTGTTGGCGATCGATGAAAAAAATAATAGAACCCAAGATACGTCATAATGCAACCGTCATAGAAATGAACATATTTATATTTGATTTTGAAATTCCTTTTAGAGAAAAGCTACAACTGAACTCCAGCACACGGACATACAGCCAGCGTGGCGGAATATGCATTTAACCATTTTCATTATGAGAACCGAAAATCCATTAGTGATATCCAACATTAAAATGGTAAAAGGAATTGATTATGACGGTAAAAGAACCATCGAGTCTTGAACATGTGGCATTTGTAGCAACCTTTTCTAGTTCGCCATGATTTGGTAGGCACATTGGCTATCAGCTCCTATAGCTGTCAGTAAATTGTCAAACCCCGTCGGAAACCTTTGTACACGTTAAAATGGTTATCTGATACCTGTCACAGGTAAAATTGGCGGTAAAAAAGTTCCACCAAACAACCGATTTTTCTATATGAATACAATAAATCTTGTCCCACATAAGTTTTATTCTCTTTTTGCAAAATATATGGCTGACTGGCTGGAATAATTTGATAGAGGTTCGAATTATGAAAAAAAAGATTACTTGAACAGTTTTAAATTTGAATAGTTTTAAACTTTTTTTTCGAAGTAAAAATAAATCTGTACAACAATAGAAACAAATTACTTATTATAGAACTCCAAACATTCTCTCTTAATAAGACAATATTCTACCAAAGGGCAAAGAGTAGTTTTTAACTCCAGTATTAGTCTAAGAAGACACTTGTTCCAGTTAATTGAATTTAAGAATAAACCCAAAACGGGTGCATTTAAATTCAGATCATCAACATTATCATCATCAGGCCGTGTCCGTTCACTAAAGGATACAGGCCTCTCCAAGAGCACCCCACTGAGCTCGGTCTCGAACTCTTCGCATCCACCCAATGCCGATCTGCGTCACTAAGCCGTAACTGATGAATCAGTTCTAGCGTAATTAGAAGATTAGTTTGACGATACGAAAATATTTAGGCTGTTTTATTTCATTACACAATAACACCGTATTCAGATTATACAATATTTCAATAATTAGTGTAGAAATAGGTTTCCAGAGCGCGAAATAAATGTTCTAGAAATATCACGGACAATGTAAAACAAAAGTTAGCCTAATTGTAACTAACGAGGTTAATTGTTATTGAGCAATGTTCAAGGGTACATTAAAAGGTTTATTAATAGTACGATAGAATAAAATGGGCTAATGCTGTTTTCACATTTTATTTACTGTACATTCATTTTATTTACATTACCTACATTTATTTACAACATAACTGTTATGTGTTTAACAAGAACATTATGAATGTTAACAATAAATGTTTTGTTTTATATATTTATAACATATGTATGATTTTAACACTTTAACCGTGACAAATGTCAAACATCTTTTCGCGCGCATTTTTTTAAAATGGCAAAGAATTCTCTTCGCTGAAATGTATACATACTCGTATATAAAAGAAGAAAACGAATCCACAATGTTATTTATATCCTTCATAGCACTAGTTTTATTTTTCACATCGTATATTGTGCAGTAACTTACATTTTATTGTCGAGAAATGAGAACTTAAGCATGGATATTAAATTTTTGAGACTTTACGACACTGTTCCGTAGTTATTGCTGCGATATGTCATTTTATTTGCAAGTTAGTGTCCAGCACAAATAGAACAGTAATTATTTGATGCGAAACTCACTGCATAAAATGTTCTCGAACTAATGTATAAAAGCATTGAGATTTGATATATACGCGTTGAGTTATTTAAAAAGTTATTTATACGCATTTTCCCCAAAGACGTGTATTACAACTCCTTTACAGTTTTATCAAAATATACTATTACACTATAATTTGACGGTATACCGTCTTACGAAGTTTCTAGAATAAATTTTGCATATCTCCCATTCAACTTTAAAAGCCTCTACAAATCGATATAGGTACATTTTCCTTGAAACTTCCAGAACATTCCATATACGAGTACCTTCGTACCCCAGGCATCGTCAACAATTTGAAATTTAGTTAATTTTTATAAAAGTAAATCTAGGCGCATTTGTAAACTTCCCACGTACATTGCGGTACTCTGAACGACTGTCAATATTTAGTTAAACCTCATATGTAACCGAACGATTTGATAATAATCTTTGAAACGCTACAGATTAAAAATCTCTGTTTGCTTTCCATTACCGTTTAAAGCGCTGCCTAAAATTACCAAACAGTTGAAAAGTTATCCATTATAGCGTTTAAAACGCTGCACTAAACTTCATAGCACTTGTACAATTAATACCAATTGGTATTAACGTTTAAAGCGCTATTTTTATAGTTTCCACAACACCACAATTAATACCAATTTATGTTAACGTTTAAAGCGCTATATTTATTACTTTCCCAGCACTCACACGATAAATATCAATTTATATTAGGGCTTAAAGCGCCGTATTTATAACTTTCACAGAACTCACACAACGAATAGCAATCTATATTAGCCTTTAAAGCGCTGTATTTAAGACATTCACGGCACTTGTACGATGAATGCTTTAATCCTGTTATCTTAGTCCAATATCGCAGTGATGTAACAGGATGAATAGTATCGACGCCACTGGCTTTATTCGCCATCGCTGTTCGGAAATTCGATACAAATTGATTTAATCGAGACTGCATTTTCATCGTGTAATACATTGTACATGTATGTATTGCTTTGTACTAGTGTAAAATAAACATGTATCATGTTCGGATATTTTCATATGCTATTCTAATGTTTTTAAAATAAGTGCCGCGTTCGGATACTCTGATGTAGTTTTATTGTACAGACTGAACCCACTTTTCTCCATTACGATACAATAGGTACATTTCATCACAGCTTAAACTCGTTATAGTCTAGTGATGTAGATTTCAATCGTCTTTATATATCACTCGATGGGTTTAGAAAGAACGAATGAATAAACAATGAGAGCTTTGTTTCATCTGGTTGTGGTACCGCAGCGACGTAATATAAATATGTACTGATACCAAATGATGGTGTTCTAGAACATCGGAAGGTTTCAAAAGCTTTGTTGAGCTATTTGGTTACCGCAGCAAAGGCTCTGTTAAGTTTGGGCTGAGACAGCCTTAAATGATGCTGAGCAAGAAATATTTATTATAGTTCTAGATTAATCACAAATATCTATCACCGACCACCCATAACTTTGGTCTCAATTGTGCCCCTGTTCTCATAAAAACCAGCGTGAACCCAGTACCGCAAAATGTTTAAACCGGTGAACCGATGTCCCAGTAGCAGGACATAACCAGATCAAGGGAGCACCGTTACCCACTGATTGCATTACAATCCACCGCGATGCGGAAATTACATTGCAATTGAGCTACTGACATTTTAGTACCTATTCTACACACGTACACTCCCACTCAAAAGTGTATAACCACAAATTAAAAAAAAAATCTTTCTACATATCTATGTATGTACGTAAACATTGTCATGCCTATTTCTCATACGGGTAGGTAGTCTTGGCATACTTCTTCCGCCTCGTCGTCTTACATGATCGTATATTGTTAATTTATTTTATTGCTATTTCTAATTATTGGAGTACTAGTGATAAGAAAATCTTCACACCTGCAGCTCGCAGTGACAGTGGTGATAGTGGTGTAGGAATACACAGCCTCCCATTCCGAGTTCCTGTGTTCAAATTATGACGCGCACCTCTTTACAAAAACTGTGCGTTTTAAGATTAAATATCATTTGCGGTTACACTAAAGGAAAGTATCTTGAAGAATCCTGTATACTTTAAAGTATTCCATGATCTTATCTAACCCATGTCTACCGACCGGCACTTTGTCAGAGTAGCAAACCGTGATCTCATCCTAAGCGATGGTAAGCCATTATGTGAGACGACCCATTACCAAAAGTGGAATGATATATGAATTCATAATGATGATAATGATTCGCTGTCCAGCGAGAAACGCCAATTGCCATCAACAAGATACAGAATAATTCAAAGTTGCCAATTTTACACAATATTAAAACTATCAATATTTGTGAACCGAACAAACTCTTTAATAACTATAACATTGATTACTACGTCCGTATCATCTTTGTGTACATTACCCGCTCAAATAGAGCGTACGATATAACCATATTAAAACAGTTCCCGGAACCGTAGCGCGGCAACACAGCACTATTAATCTACCGCCGATAATAATTGAATTGCTGGCAACACTAATCCGATTGCATGCAAATTAGGACGACCGAAACATCATTACGTTTATCGAGTTGTTGTGGCTATATTTCGTTTTATTTAAGTACATAAGTACATCATGGAAATGGTGTAAATAAAAATGTCTTTTCTTTGTGTTACATCAATTGAAAGATATAAAATGTATCAACATGGTACTTCGAAGCTTCGATATGGAATAAAATGAAAATGATTTTAGGTTATTTTGTTAGTTGCGTGCGACTTTTTTAAATGCCTACTGTCATAAATATTTATGTGCAGCCGCTGATAATTAAACATTTCCCGCCTTTTTTCATTATTATTTTTAATACAATGAAATATACAATAAACGTAATGTCCATTGTGGGTTAGGCAGAGAACACTAAGAGCCAAATATCTCTATACCTACTTACCGAACTGACTCTAAAAAATGTACTTAACCGGTAAACACACAAGATTTTCCGTCTACTTATTTATTATTTTTAATAAAACAATATACTAGTATTCACGTACATTTAGATTAAAGCAGTACGTACCATGGCAGAAATTTGAGTTATGAATGGTTTGAATATGAATGATTAATGGTGTGGTGATAATGAAATTTCAGTATTTAGTTTGTATCTATAACATAGTCACAATATTGTGTAGTGGGCTTATGAATGTGAAACGTAATTTATATATAAGTAAGTATTTAACATAATTGCCGTATTGATATAATCTCTCCGTCTCCGTTACGACCTTGCTGCAAGCGACGGGTGCTCATGAGGAAGGACCTCGTACAGGTCTGAAACTAGTCGGGCAATCCCGAAAAACTTACGTGAGTTAAGCTGTTACATTTTTAATCATGATATAATCTAATGGTTAGTTAATCTGTGTGGAGATATTATTTAAAATCCGTATATTATCTGTACCACAATATCTATAGCATATGTAGACTTTGTATATATGCAGTGCCCCAATACAGTTTTCGTTGAACATTGATCAACGTACAAACATAAAAATCCCGACATTTTCCTTGCATAGAACTGATACCGGAAGTAATTGAATCACCAGCGTGTCCAGGGAATTTAATACCGATGAAATTCTTCGCTGCACTGACTTTGCTGACAATCTAAATACAATCTTTAAACATGCTATAAAATATGCCTCATGGGCAAACTATATTATGGGTTGATGGGTACTCAGAAATCTCTAAAACCGCAAATAAAGAAACTGATGAAAGGTGTGTAGGAAGAAAGTGAGGTATGTAGAAGAACCACGCTAATTTGTATGAATAGAGTTATTTGGCATTTGGTGCTCGCAATGATAAAAGGATTGATGATTCATTGCAGATTTATCAATACGGATCTGTTAATTTGATCATTTAATCTCAGTTATTGTATTTTTTCTCCATGATTGACATGCTGCTATTCCTTGTTGGCATGCTACCATCATGGTATTGCATTTGGCAAGCTTAAATGTGTTTAACAAACTAACTACCACTATAGTACAGACTAATAAATATGTTGCAAAAGTATCATACACAAAGCAGCGACTGCTAACTATATTATGTTCGCTCTCCGCCGCCCCAACACGAGACCGATAGCGGAACTGATTGCATTACGGCCGCAATCCCAGACTCCAACACCGTTAGAACTCCCACCGCTATAGACATCGCTGAAAAGCTGAATTAGAGCTCAGTTGTAACTTTCATGGCTGTATCGTATTTATATTTGGGACACGTGCCGTGTTTTCGAATTTTTGAATCGAACGCCCGTGTCCTGAGTTTTAGGGTTAGAAATGTATATACTTTTCCGTTGCTATTTTTATAATACGTAACATCACGCCTGTAATCCCCTAAGGGATAGCCAGAGGAATGTAGTAGACTCCCACGTTTCACCAGTTACGTTTACGTCCCATGGAATAGGTGGTGAGCTTATTGCCATACACCGGGCACAGACCAGATATGGTGACCAGGTGAATTAACTGACTTAAACATAAAACAGCTTTAAAATGTTGGAACATAACGCAGAAGGATAGGATCAGAAATGATACTATCCAACTAAGAACCAAAGTCATCGACATAGCCCGAAGGATTAGCTCGCCGAAGTGGCAATGGGCTGGGCATATCTGTCGAAGAACCGACAAGCGATGGAGTAGACGATTTCTGGAGTGAAAACCGCGGCAAACGTAGTGTAGAAAGCCCTCCGGCCCGGTGGAATAACGATCTGCGAAAGACTGCAGGCAGATGCTGGATGCGACGAGTCGAGGAAAGCGCTTAATGGCGTTCATTGGGGGAGGCCTATGTCCAGCAGTGGACAGAAATAGATAAATGATGATGATGATGATCACCAACACTATCAAAGCTGGCCAGCAGTCCTCATTAAGATAGAAGAGTCATTCTCCCCGATCGAAAATATCAATCGCTTACGAAGACACCTTATAGGAAGAGCAAGAGAGGCAGTCGAAAGTTTACTAAATTACCAACGCACACCCATCCGACGTCATGAAGATCTTGGAAACCAGGTTCGGAAGACCAGAAACAATAGCCGTGACCGTAATAGACACTCCGAAAACTGCCACACCTCCGCGAATCACCGAGAGATATGTATATGTGTGTTCTCCACGAAGGTTCCAACCGCCGTGTCTACACTTCGGGCCTTGAAATGCATCTACTACCTGTAAAATCCTGTATTTTGTAGTTTGATTGTTGATTTTTTTAAAGGTTTAAAATCGACCTCCATACTGCCTGTGCGATGAGAGAGAGAAAGAAGAAAATCACCTGAAACATTATACCCTACAAATGCTCCATCATCATCATCATCGACCCATTAACATTCCACTGTTGGAATAAGGGTCTCCTCTCATATTGAGAGGGTTAAGGCCGTAGTCCGCCACG
>DWJK01005938.1:0-10813 GCA_018248815.1 Croniades pieria auraria | reverse complement strand
AGGTGTGTGAAGTCCGCCAACCCGCACTTGGCCAGCGTGGAGGACTACGGCCTTAACCCTCTCAATATGGGAGAAGATTCATATTCCAACAGTGGAATTTTAAAGGGTCGATAAAAAAAAAAAAAAAAAAAATATTTTTAATGCCTAATGTTACCTAACTGTCACTAACAATCTTATTTCTGAAGTCCTATTCGCGTTCAGATGGTATGTCTATGAGCAGCAACAGCTACTTATTAGTAGTGTTCGTTTGCTCTCTCGAAATATAAACAACACTAAGACGCAGTGGAAAAGGAAAGACGATTCGACCAGAGTCCAAAATTTTAAATATTTCCCTATCATTTAGTCCACTGTGGTGTAGGACATTAATAAAGTTTTAAAAAAGTTAGTTTTCAGTTATTCCTTACTTCATATGCCACTTATTTAATTGGCATTTACGTACTTATGTAAGGTACCCTTAAGATTCTGTTCGTTCATATTTTAGAGTTGAGAGCTATGTAGGCGCTCTCCGAGATCTTGGCATAGAAGCTTCAGAACTTCTTCAGTCCGGCGCTCCTGTGTGCGTATTAAGCGAACCTGTGCACTGTGAAACACCCTCTGTCATCAACGCTCTTGACGGAGTCGTGGCTGCTTTGGCCACTCCACCAAATTCCTATTCAGCGGTTACTGATCCTATCGACTTGGTCTGCGGCCGCGGTGGAGATCTTGCCATGCTTGAGGTATTCTTCCTATTACATAAAACCTACAACAAAAGAATTTGAGCCACTGTTGATACAATTTTTACGTTTACAGATTCTGACGGAATCTGAAATAGATGTCAAAGGTAAAGCTCGGGTGCAATCTATTCTGGAGGAGCAAAAGAAAACGTTGAAAACTCTTTTGTCTAAGCCGCAGGTTAATATTTCTATTTGAATATACATGTTTATCTAACTGCGTATGACCATTAAAAAGTCCATAAAATTTATAAATCGATCGAAATGTTCAGAAGCTGCCGTGTGACTTGCTATTAATTTCAGATTCAGTTGATTCTGTACGAAACACATTCAGCTCTGGAAGCGGAAAATCAAGCGCAGATAACGCGCGCTGTAGCGGAAGCGAATAGATTAGCGCGCGAACGACACGCCTTGCTGAAGAAAAAACATAAAGATTACGTTAGTAATTTAAGTATAAACTTTACAAATCAAAGCGAAGTACTATATTTGGAAATTTTATCGAACGGCGATATAAACCTTGAAAGAATTAAGCTCTTCAGTTCTTTTTCCTTATTTACTGTTCTGTGTCGAAGCGGACAAAGAATACATCCCTCAATCCCATGCCGGTATACCAGAGTGCCATAAGAGGCGATTAAACATAGGCAGACTAATTATGTATGTATGCATGTGTATTATTTTTACAGATTTATTATCCAATTCCAGAGCCCGAAACCAAAGGAAGGACCGGAAACGACAACTACCTTCTCCACAACTTCCGTAGACCATACAGTCTCACGTTCAGACCTTGATAAAGAAGAACATTACGACGATTATTCTAGTAACCCTTCTCCTACAAGGCCCCACACAGCTTCGCCACCAATTACCACCAGAACTAGGTCACAAAGTGGAGATACCGTTCTGAAAAAACAGGCAGAAAGTCCAAATGTAGGATCTCGTCCGGGGACCACTAAATCTAGGCCTATCCCAGAAACTCCAGGCACTGATATCGATCCATTTCCCAAAGATCCTGATAAGGATAGCCCCAATGTTTATGTTAGTAATTTTTACTTTTTGTAATAGATACATATAATTTACGTCACTATAATTTACTTTTCGTCGTCTAGACTTTTGACTAAAAAATGAAATCTAAAGGGAATCAGATTATAGTCTACAGGAATCGCGATTATCCTAAATCTCTAACTCCAAACATCTCCATGAATGGGTACATTTTGTTGTACACTGCAGGTACCGGATTGTGATTTATTTGAGATCCAGGCTCTACCCATTTTGGGCAATGGATTAGACATCAACTACATATTGGATAGAGACGGATGTTATCTCGGCCTCATTCAGAGAAAGGTAAGAAACAATTCTATCAACACATTCTTCAGAAGTATCTTTCTATACTCATTACGGACGCGATTGACATTTAAACAGGAAATTTGGGATCACTCTATTTTTGCTGCTCACCGTAACCGTATCTATTAGCTGTCATAGACAGAGGACACGGAGAGAGCATGGGGGTCTGATATAGAAAGTCATAAGTAGATGCATATTTCACTTTGTACTCGGAAAACGAACTATTTTCATTTTGCGCGTTCCAGCTGACACATGGAATTATTTTGTCGATTTTGGTTCCTCTTGTAATTTTGCCAGAATATTCATCGATGCTAAGAGAGTGAAAGTTCGAAAATTTTAACTCTATAAAAGCTTCCACTATTAATAATAACTTCATTTTCTTACGTTACTGTGTACGTTAGTCCCTAGTATTCTAACTTATAGTAATTCAATTCAATAGTATCACAACATAAACTATTATCCAATCACGATAACTTTTCGTCATGATTTTTGTTTTAATTCGAATGACAAGTAGGTATATTGGTTTATCCTTAAATACGTTAAATCGTTAGTTTAGTGATGGCAGTCTATAACTACTTAACACACGGGTAGGCATCACGCAGGAGATCACCCGGCTCGACGCTAAGTATATGATCCGAGTGGCGGAGGAGCGCGGACTGTTCGGGCAGACGCAGCAGGCGCAGCCCGCGCGCCGCAAGCGCAACGAGCCTGTGGCGGTCACGCCTCGGCGCCGGCGACGCAAGAATAACGGATTCGAGGTATCTTTGTTAGCTAATGTAATGCGATTCAGGGTATTCTGTTTAGCCGTTACATCTTTCCAAACCCTGACAATGTTTAGTGATAAATTACCAAAAATAGTTTCCTACTTATTTTTAAATGGTGGAACATTTTACTTGCTCACTAAGGCTTGCTAATAGTGATATATGAGGTTTAACTGCTAACGGTCAGCTAATCCAAAATCTGTGAAATGATTTATTGCAGTGCGCTACAATCGCCGTATTTAATAGTAATAATATGGTAATATACGGTAGATAGAGCGAGTTGCGGCGCCCACGTACGCGTCGTTGTCGCGTTCGTCCCGCCGCGGCTCGGCGCCGGCGTGGCTCGCCGCAGGCGTAGATTCGAACCTTGAGCCGCACCACGTGTGCTCGCGACACATACGCCGCCATGCCGCAGCCGCCGCCATTTCTGCAGCCGCCTGTACTTGTGATGCGAAGCACAGGTATAGTTGTTGTTAATATTATGTCGTCAATCCAGGCGCCTCAGTCTATTGTTTATTGATAAAAATCCTCATTGAAACAGCAGTATCTTTAAGACTTTATCTGAGATGAAAAAAAAGCAGATAAATATTTATTACGATATATTCCTCAATAAAACCTGTCTCCCATCCGAATGGTTCATACGTGCTGATACATTCGATAAAGCAAAAGAAATGGACATGAATTCCTAACTAGGTATGGAATATCATAATCTTCAATATTTGTTAACATTTGTGACATAACTGATATCCGCGTTTCGGCTGGAACCAAATCATACTATGTAGCATGTAGTGTCAACTTAAGCAGTGTGTAAGTGTATTTGGTGGGCAGACTGCCCCAGAGCCAGAGACGCGCGTCGGCGGACGCGGCGGTGGCGCGGCCCGCGTCGCCGCCGTGCCGCCGCCCCTTCCCGCTCGCCGTGCACGACCTGCGCCTCAAGACTGTCCTGCCCGGACACAACATCATCGCCTCCTAACTGTCCCCCCAAATCATATATTATTGCTATCCCAGGAAAATGGTACAGATGGAATATTTTTAGACTAATGTATTCATTTAATACGGAAATCGTTGTCGGGGAGTTTTTTCCTGCACATATCGTTTCTATTCCAAAATAATTACCTCCGAGTAGACTATAAATAATAAAATGTATAGAATAAACCTAAAGAATTGTTGGCTAAAACTCTTCAATTTCCTCATGTTGTTTACTAACTTCGAAGCTTGGTACAGATATATTAACCCAACATAAAATCGCCTTCTATAGTACAAACCAAGCTTTTTGTTACAATATTTTAATTAGTAGCAATTACTTAATCACGTCCTAGAAATAAACGTCAACAACGTTTATCTAACAAATGTCAAGTAACAATCTATGGATGGAATAGTTAGGTTTGTATATGAAGAATTATTAAGGTAAAAAAGTTCCTAATGTAAATATTTTTGGTAATTTTATTAGTTATTTTTTAAATATTTTATTATAAATCTTATTGTTACATTTAGATTTTGAAAATAAAGCAGTTATAAATGAAGAAAACCGATTTTTGCTCATAGCTCCTATTATAAGGTACTCAGAGAAAGTCACATGTGTATAAATAAAACAAAACTTTAATTCATAATGTTAAAAAGTAAAAACCATCAATAATGGCTCATTTACAACAATAGGCATTTCTTTTACAATTAATAACTGATTGTTCTGTCAGAACTAAAAGCGGGTGGACGTTAAAGCATGCCGAAGCCCTTCGAGTAGCTAATGGCCTTCATCAGTCTGTCTTGGAGTTTCTCCTTGGTGTCGTATTCCGGTAACAGTAGCACGTTGAAGCACGTGTGCGCGGTGGGCAGCCGGTCGCAGTCGGGCCCGTTCCTCGCTATCACTAGCTTCAAGTTACTCAAACCGCCGACCGGCACTCGGTCAGACCCCGTCGTGAACTGCAGTAACTTCCGCTTGTCCTCCAACGACAAGCTGTGCACGATGCTCCAGAAGTCCTTTATCGTTTGCGAGTCCGCCGAGAAACCGCCGTCGTATTCCGTTGACTTCTCTAGTTCGTTGAAATCGAAGTTCTGTAAGAAGGATGAAAATAAACTACTGCAATTAAATGTTATTTAAGTAAACAGACAAGTGTAAAACGTATAAAAGTACACTCCACAAATGTATTACTAAACGATGACATACAATTTGGTAAATCTCTCAGATTGCTATTTTAACTATTAAGGAAGAACCTTTATTGATATTAATAATATTCATATTAAAATTATTAAATTAAATAAATGTAATATTAAAAAAAAAACATTTACGCAACTCGCATGAATAGGGTGGAAGATTATAATCTAATACCCCCTTATGAAAGTGTACAGGAGCGCCAATTAGAAAACGTACATCTCCATCAGTGGATAGAGTGAGACTTATTATAATGTGACGCGGCGGTAATAGCACCAGCAGCGAGCACTACCTTGCTGCCGCACACGAGCGTCTCCACCTCCTCTGCGCGGAAGAGCGCGCCGAGCTGGCTCTCGTCCGTGACCATGACGAAGCCGCGCCGGAAGGCCTTGAACTGCGGCGCCACCGACGTGTTGAGCAGGAAGTCCGCGTACAGCTCGATGAACTCCTGCGGGCGCGCGTCTCCCTTCACTACTATATATTGCTGTACTAGTCTACTAGTTGGGCTCGTGCCACAATTTTCTACTTTGAAGCCCAGCTATACAGAATCGTCGCTGTTAGTATTAAATAGTATGTCGCTACGTTCGGTTGTCTTATGCGAAGTAAATGTAGTATCGCAGTTAAATTAATATTGAACGCGATATCTCGGATGAACGAACTGTAGAGGCAATATTTCGTCGTTTCCATGTCTTTAAAAGTAATTGAAATTAAAGCCTCCATCATCAGAAGGAAAATATTATCGGCGACTGAAGGGCCACTAATCTGCCTATTCATACGATGGTATATAATCATGTAAATATAGATAAAGTCGAGCAAAATCATTCAAAATTACCCTTTTATTATCTTGCGTAACAAACATGCTGTCTCCATTTTGTTTCAAATCGTGAAATACATTATTTCCGAATACGTCTCTGTAGCCTATCCGAAATGTCTGATAATACACTTCTTGCAAATCGTCGTTATCGTACTCTAACAAGTCTTTTAATCCATTATATAGGTCCTGAAACGAAATAAATGTATCAATAACACTATACATATATTCATAATAAGTGTATTGTATAGATTTTCAAAAGTAATTCCTGCACCTATTAGACAATCTTAAGCAAAATAAAAAAAGCACGCTAGATAACCTCTGACTTAGCATCAACACTTAGTTCTGAAGTTAGAACTAGATGGCGTAGACGAGCTTGAAATATGATATGAAATAAAAATTTAACCTGTTTTATCCATTTGATCTATCAATTTATTTTTAATGATGAACTTACTGGATTCCAATCACCTAAGTCCTCGAACGAACCTTTCTTGCCCATGAGCTTCCTGTACACAACCATAGGGAAGTTAACGGCTAATATGACGTTGTTGTATATGGCGAGACCGAGCACGATGCCGATCAGTGTGAATTGAGCTTCCGTTTCGAACGACATTGGATTGAACCTGAAATAAATTACACTACGTATTTCTCTATAAAGAAATTTAGGACAATATCTAGATAGCATGCATCTTCATATGGCATTTGGTCACTGATTAATCAAAATATAAGATTGAAAAGTTGATGAACTAATTTTGCTTTAAACTTTATAAAAAATATGATGTGCTATCTTGCATAAACATTTGTACAAAAAAAAATAATATGCACCAAACTGTGTGTGAATCAGGCTGGTTGGTGAACATGCCATAGTCAGGATTAAAGATTTCCTCGACCACGAGCTGAAAAAACTCCTTGCTGACTCCACCCTCATCCACCCCCTGTTCGCCCTCGAATTCCACCACCAACTGCTTTTTCAGGTCCAGCGCACGTTCCATTGCCACCATCTCCAACTGTGAAAAAAAATATTTATTCATAATAATGTTCACAATGAATCATCTTGTTGGAAATCATTTTTTGAAATGGATACATGATTATCGTTTTTATTGCTGAAGCTTACAGTATTATTCACCACATAATTACACTCTAATTTTGTAGGAATTGAGGTTAGATAGTAGAGATATTTAAGCACATCAATTTCAATCTAACACCTACATAATTACACAGTACACATTGTTTAATTATGAATAAAGTCTCAGCTGAATCTTTCCATCAGTCAATAGAACAAAAAAAAATTTTTTTTATTAATAGCTGATATCAAATTGCATAGACAAACAACATATTTATTTCCATGTTCAACTAGAAACTGTCATTATTTCTTCACTTAAGTCAATAAATCTAAGTCACACACATATAATAGTTTCCTAAATCTACTTTTCATCTGTGCCTGTCTAATTAAACTAATTAAAATGAACAAGACAACTTACCTCAACAAGTGCGTCATCAATGATATGCGATCTTCTGACCTTCAACCTAAGAAAAGGCATCGAGGGCGCAGCTCCGACCACAGCATGTAGTAAGGACACCCTTCGTTCTGAGTACATCCTGATCCTATTTTCATAGTACAGACCTAAGGACTTCGTTGCAGCCGTTAAGATAAACGGATACTTTAGGAACGCGAATTTTTTACCTGTAAAAAAACAAATAACAGTACATTTTTTATATTCTTATTGTCGTGAATAAGAAAACAAATATTGTATTCTCTTTTATTGACTCTCAAATAGTTAAACAGACACAAAATACAAACTATCATGTGTATAGTTTTAGTAGTTAAACAGATACATTAAATGATGAAACAAATTATTCAAAATGTAAATAATAAAAGATTTTACCCTCACCATTACTAAGTTCAGTTTTGTAGTTTGTAAAATCTGTTTCCATTTCTATTGCATCACTAAGAGGCTCATTGTAGAATTCCTCAAAGGGCAGGTATGGCTTTCTTGCATCTAATACATTCACATTTAATTCAATACCTGAAACCAAAAACAAATATATATATATAAGATAAAAACTGTTATAACAATGTTTTGCATATTTAACTCTTTATCAATACACTTTGCAGACTTTATGATTGTACATAGCTCTAAGAATATAACCATCAAGTTTGATGTGAAATCTACTTAATAGTTGTATTAAAAAGTTCATTTTTTGAGCTGTAAAAATTTACCTCAAACAGATTAATTCTTATCATCAAAAGTACCTTACCTAAAGGATCATCAGGCTGCGAGTACTTGGAATTTTTCAAGGAGGAGAATGGATACAAATGATCAAGTGCATCGCCGAGTGGGTCGAACTGATTCGCTATCACTATAGGCTCTTCCCGTAGAGTGTTGGACTCCATTACTCCAGATAACATGTTCGCGTAGTACACTATCTGTTGGCGTGATTCAAAAATATACAAACAAAAATATAATTAAAATTAAATGTTTTGTGAGTATTACGTATTATAGTGCGTAAGTTATGCCGTTACATTTTTAATCATGTATAAATAAAATATTGCTTTTGACATCTACTTTGAGGGCCGACTATTATTTTTTGGACAATAGGTTAAACATTTTTTTCGCGTTAAGTTCTGTGATAATCAAAATGAGTAGATTAATAGGGTATTGCCAAACTATTATCGGTTTTTTGCTCAGAAATATGGTACTCAAATAACATGCCAAATCTTCAAAAATATAACACTCCATACCTTCATAAGTTTGGTTGCCATGGTGACACTCTCGTCGTCCTGCACCTGGAAATCACGCGTGTAGTTGGTGGAGATGACACGCAGCGTGATGAGCTGCTGCAGCGTCTCCAGGATGTGACGCAAGCTATCCTTGCATTCGAACGCCCACACACGCGCCAGCTTTGCTTGTGCTGACACAGTAACCAACCATAAATCGAATATAAACATAAAAAAGCAATGGATACGAGAATTTAAAATAGAGATTTATTTAAGTAAGGAGCAAATACACATGCATAGTGAAAATTGTTACATGTTCCTTCTCCCCATCTCTCTGACACACACACACACCTTTAAGTGGCAGATGTTCCGCAGCATGACACAAGGCCGGTAACGCAATCTCCAAGTAATCACTGCATCCAAGATCTGGCACCTCAAATGCTATCACAAAACAGTTGACTGCATCATCCATGTTGATCTTCTTTGTTATCCTCAGGTCAATTTCTAGATGCTCAGCTAGTGTGGTCAATGCTGTCACTAAAGCTGAACTGTAGTATTCTGATGGCACCTAAAAATTATCATTTCAATGTTATAACAGTATTCAAATAAATATTGGAAAATATGATAGTGAAAAACTTGGTATGTCACTTTTTGATATAGTCAGTTTGTGATATGCATTTGTATGGTAATACCATGTATGGGCTATGATACTTGTAGACTGTTGTACACAAAATATATCATGTACAAAACATGTTATACAATGGTGTGTTTGCAAAATGATTTATTTGGAAATATTCTTGAGCCAAGTGAAAAAACAAACTATCATTAATGGTCTCTAGTATTAAAGCTACTTTATATTAAATCTATAAATTGCATTGTTACATCTATGTTGAGCAAATAGTTGCTCAAATATATGTGCATTTTTATTCTTCAGAATAAATATGATTGTCAAGTGATACTGCTGTATAACAAGTTGGACAATGCAACTGACAAAATGTATTTTATGCATATACATACTTTAGAAAGGTACTGAAAGGCCCTGCGACATGATGACACATCTAAACCTGGCCCTGAAATGCTGTCCACATCCTTATCTGGATCACTCGACGAACACATTGCTTCTGATTCTTTTTCTAAAATAAATTATGAATCACATATATAATATACATATGCATGTTTTTACATATGCATATTTATACATATTTACTATAAACAACTATAAAATATCCTTAAACAATGTGTAGAAACTTAGTTACATTATGTTTATGACTTTTCAACTCATTAAAAGGCCATAAGTACACATATAAGTAGATGTAGAGAAACGAATCTAAATTATATTGGTACTTTGAAACTGAAGTAATTTAAAAGTTGCAGAGCAATATTCCAATTTTCATTGGAAATAAAATTACTTCATAAAGAAACACAACAATTGCAAGGTACCACACAAAGCACAATTCTTATTTCTAAATAGTACTCACTGGATTTTTTATTGTTGTCACAGTCACTGCTCTCTTCTGGTATTTTGCCCTGGAAACATCTTGCTAATATATTGGGCTGTGTAAAGGCTTCCCCCAAGGCCCGTATTAAAGGTTTTGGGTCTTTACTACTAAGACACTCATCACATAACTGATAAATTCTCTCTTCTGTTAATGGTGCACCATCTAGGATAAGAGACAGAAGTAAGTCATCTAATGTTTGTATCAACCATTCCATTCTTCTCTTCAAATCCACGATCTTTGTGTCACACATTGAAAATTGTTCAAATCAACAGCTTTTGACACTAACCCAGTGTAACATAAAGTGATGTATAATAGTCACCATGATTCAAAGGATAATTAGTTAACTAAATGACTTTGTAATCTATGTTCAAATATATAATTACTTTTAGTGAAATATTAATTTGTTTAATGATGTTCCATTAACACAATTTGCATAATCAACATATTTAAAGTAGAAAATTAAAACAGTTGAACAGTTAACATGCTAAATTGCGATATCAATATATGGGCTTACAAATGCTCATACAACATGAATATTTCAAACGAAGTGAACAATCTGTATTGCAAAAGCTCTAAGGTAAAGGATATGCAGTGATGCTATTTTTATATAACATTAAGAAGTATTAACCAATAGGTAACCTTTAAGAAGTTGAATTGTCAAGAAGCTCTCAGTTTAATATATGTATATGCATATTATGTCAATAGTTTAGTTATAAGTGATGTGCAAAGACTAATCGACCTATCCGTAGAATAAAGTTCCATAAGAACATGTGACCAAGACACTTTTTCTTTATTTTTTAGACTATTTAGATCTATATTTTATGGT
>DWJK01005937.1:0-10814 GCA_018248815.1 Croniades pieria auraria | reverse complement strand
AGTTACGTTTTATGTCCCATCGTTGTTATACTTTGTGGAATTGACCATTAATATCACACCTGCAGTCAAACGTGGCCGATTAGGAAGGTATTAGTCAATATGACAGATAAACAGATATACAAACAATAGCGGCCTTTCATACTGTTCTATATATAGGCACCCTTGAAGATAAGACGGCGATAAGGCGCAGCGGATATTGCGTTTACCGCACACGAGATACGAGAACATATTTCTAAGACCTTTCCTAGTTTTTTTATATTATATAATATCACACCTGTATGTCTCCGAAGGGGTAGGCTTAAGAATGTTGTGTGTGTTGGAATGTTTTTGAGCTCATGTTTATTGGCTTCGGCATTCCACGACCGAATCTTTTGTAGAGGTTTTAAATTTCGAAGCGGAATTGTTTCGATTAATTGATAAGGATTTCTTCCGTCCTTCCTAACATGAAAAATTATACAATTGTTGAGAAGATAAATCCTAAGATAAAAGACTACCAAGAGATAAACTGGTCACGTGCAAATTGTTCAGATACTCAACACAGAACAAAAAAATTATTATCAGCCGCCTAATAACATTCTTATTACGAGTTTTCATCTAAGGTTTAAAATTAAACGTAACTGGTGAAAGGTGGGAATGTACTACACTCCTCTACCTACCCTTTCGGGAATTACAGGCGTTACGTTATGTTTTTTTACTATAATTAACACGGTCTTATGTTTTAATGGCCTGTTTTCTAAGCTAAAAGTATATTAAAAAAAACACAATATTACTCAAGTGTATTCTAAAACTCACGAGGAGTATATTTTGTGAAGCAATTGTAGCCCTCGGAGATCGAATCCGGAACTATCAGCAAACCTCTACGTCACTATGCCTACGGAGAAGTCAAATTTTTCACCATTTACCTTTCTCCTACCATTTGTATTTTCTTCTATGCCATATGTACATTACATTGAACAGATTGGGTTTTCTAAGCAACCTATGTACCTGTTGACGCGGAAAATTTAATAAAACATGCCTAATAAAACAGGATATTACACACAAAAGCTAGCTAACGTCAAATTATTGAACAACGACGTCGACGTTATCTCGCCTCAGTGTACGACGATCCTAAAGGCTATAAATACTCGTTCTGGTTTATTTTAAGCGCTGCGTACACCGGGGAAACAATGGCCACGTTTCCTCACACGAAGCGTACGTATGATTACTCGGATGTGCTCAGAAAGTGTTGTGTGTGTTGAAAGGTATTCTTCAAGTCAAATTATTTCAGTTAATTTTTAATCTCGTTTATCTAAAGTATCTAAAATTATTCAGACGCAGATGCAGTATGCATTGTAATGTTATGTTGTATTGCTAAATGATACACTATTCTGTTGTCAATAAGACTTCAATCGCAGTATTATATTTACTATTAATATTTATTACTTAATCTTCTCATATAAGTGACGACGGTCTTCGTGAGAAATAAATAATGTACTTAAAACACAATAATAATAAATAAAAAATAATATTCGACCCATTTGTCATTCCACTGTTGGAATATGGAGCTCCTCTCATATTGAGAGGGTTAAGGCCACAGTCTGCCACGCTGGACAAGTGCGGGTTGCCCGACTTCACAAACTTTAGATTTTTTTCTAATAAATTCTAGTGTGTGCAGGTTTTCTCGCGATGTTTTCCTTCACCGGTAACAAGTGATATTTAAACTTAAAACGCCCTTTTATAAAGAGGTGCGCGCCATGGATTTGAACCCAGCACCCCTGGTGTGAGAGGCTGAATTCTGAACCACTAGGCTATCACTGCTTAAACACAATGTCAAAACACTAAAAAAACGTTTTGAAACGTTCCTTGTCTGAAGCATTGCTAAAGTGAAATTTAAATTTTCAATATTAAATCGCATTAACATTATTGAAGTATAGTTATGACGATATAATATTATACTGTAAATTCATCAAATTACACAATAATCACAGATAATGAAGACGAATTACCTAGTTTTAGTGAAATTCATGTATACCTACGAAACATAAAAAAACGAAACATGGCGCCTGAAATCCCCAAAAGGGTAGACAAGGGAGTGTAGATCTATACTCGCAAGTCACTACGAGGAATATATACTAGTAAATCTAAGTTAGAGAAATTCAGTAGTACTCTTTTAACATAACATCATAATATCCGACAATTGACTGCCTCGTTGGTCGAGTGGTTGCAAGCGCGACTGCTGATCGGAAGGTCCTGAGTTCAAATCCCGGGTCCAGTGCTATTGGATTTTTCTAATTTAGAATTTCTAGTAGTGACTCGGAGTCTAGAATAGTGCCCGGTGAATGGCAATAGGCTCACCACCTATCCCATGGAACTTAAACGTAACTGGTGAAACGTGGGAGTGTACTACACTCCTCTGCCTACCCCTTCGCGAATTACAGCTATGATGTTACGTTTTATACCATAATATCCCAGTTGTATTTCATTGAAGTATATTCCAACTTTTCACAAGTTATGTTCGATCGAGAATCGATGGTGAGCCTCTTGCTACACACCGCGTACAAACCCAGACTCCAAGCTACTGCGGAGTGAGGAGCAAGTTTGAAGAACCCAATAATACTTTGCCCGATTCAGGAATTCATTACATGTCACGAACAAAAAAGTGTAAATTAAAGGTTAATGAAAAAGAAAACAGGACCATATATAAATGATAGTCAAAAATATAAATTTGACTACCACTATGATGTCTATTTAGACTATAGTCAATCGATGTTATATTGATCAAAAATCGATATAAAATCGATATAGTGCAACCGTTGCAAATTGATATACAAAAACATTTCCATGGACACAGTTTGACCTTCATGAATGCTCACCACACTTTCTATCACACATATATTTTTACAACGAGCAACGATAATTTTAACCACATTTACATATCATTGGGTAAATAAAACACAAGTAGTCGCTACTGACGTGTGTTTCGATCGAGGGTCCGGCGTTGGACTACGCGACTCTCCCGATCTAATTAATGGGATTAATGTATACTGCGGGTACATTGTATTAGCATAATACAATTATTTTTAATTTGGCTGTAAGTTCTTGGATCTAACGCGTCTGCTTGTTTATGTGCACAGGCCTTATTTAAAATTTGCCGAACAATTTTTTTTACCAGAAACTAAACTTTTTAACAAAACATGTCATTTTAAAACCTCTTCCTTTTTGCCATTTTTTATATTTGACGTTAAATATTTTCCGCTTTTTTTCGTTCTCACAACCAATGCCTCTTCTTTATCTAGCATCAACTAGTATTAGATTTCCAACGTTTACTAACGCCATCTCTTGGTGGAGAACGCAATAAACTTATACGTTAGGATGTACAACATTCGAAATTCATTCCCGATAATTCCATAACAAACCTGTACGTGGCCGCTTTATTAGCTCACAGAAGATTTATGGAACAACCACAGAACATACAACTACATATATGTACCTATATATATAGAATATTGACAACAAAAGATGGCATATTAAAACTGACCCTTTGATCGCACGAGAAATGTAATTTATGGTTCGATAAACAAGCGTTGGGAGCTTTTGTGTGTATTAATTCGAACTATACAGAATGGCAACATTGCCAAAAACAACAGTAATAAAATGTGTGATTATTTTCATGTAGCCCGCCCTGCTGGCCACGAGTATCTTGTTTACAACCATCACGCTGTTGTAGTGTGGATTAGGCGTGTCACCATTTCGTGGTTAACCAGTTTTAAAACCAGTCCAGAATATTGCTGAAAGTTGACATCTGCTATCAAAGAATATCAAGAAACAAACGTTTTGTGAAGCATGAAGTACTCGTATGACATGTGTAAGGCGTGATTTTACCGGATAAAGTAAAAAAAGCACACGTTGAAGTTTTATATGTCAATACAGAGAACCAATTACATCATCAGTACACCAATATGCAACATATCCACTGTGAGTGGCAGGGGGCAATTAAGTCAATGAAACATGCGGGCCGGCCATCAGGGCCGCCTGCTGCATACATATGTACGCACATAGAAAAGGGATATCGATGTCTTTGTAACGAACTAATGTTGGATAGTCAGCTTTTAGAAGCTGCTGGATGCTTCGCGAAGGCATAGCGGAATATGAAATACTGTAGATCGAAATAAAACTTGCGCATATAAATTTCTTTAGGTATAATGTTACAAATTATCCAAAAATTAATAGGATTTATAAAAAACTGATGTTTTACAAGAAAATTGAAACATTACGCCATCTACAATACAATTCATTATGTCTAGAGAAGACGGCAATCATTAATCAGGAATCACCTTGACCGTAATCAAGAATTTCATGCAAACAATTGGGGTGCATTTAAAGAACATAATAATCGCACTTGGTAACTGACCTGTGCGTCTCGCAGGTCGGGCTCGCTGGCAGCGCCCAGCGGAGCGGCCCGCGCGCCGTCCGCACGCACGTCGCCCGCGCTCGCGCTCAGCGCCCGAACACGGGCCTCCTCCCCGCCCTTCTGCTTCTCCTTCTCCTTCCCCGTCAGCAGGTTCCGCGTCCGAGACAGAACGTTTAGAGGCTTCATCGATTTGCGAACCTGCAAACGATTTTCAACAGTTTCTATTAATCGATTCTTCGCTATCGAAACGTTAGACCTATTCATTTGTTACTATAAAACAATTTTATTCGAAAAATAAATAAGACTGAAATTGTACGTATTAAAGGCCTCACACGATTTTATTGGACTTTTGCTATCAGTCAAAAATGGTTTCATTAAGAGCCATTAAGACATTTAGTGGTATTTTAGACTCAAATATTAGTGCAAGCTTCTCTATCTATAGTCCGTATGATAATTCTTGTACCATGAATTGTTATTCTTTACGAACCGCTCTATCAGTGCACTGTTGAACACGGGTTTCCTCTCATAGTGAGAAGAACTAAGATCTAACATGCTGGCAACCATGGATCGGCAGACTTCACACGCCTTGAAGAACATCATAAAAAACTCTAAGATGTATAAGTTTCCACACGATGTATTCCTTCACCGTTACGGAAAGTGACATTTAATCTTTAAACTAACTGTATTAAGCCGTAACACCACACTCATAATCCCCGAAGGGGTAGGCAGAGGAATGTAGTACACTCAGACGTTTCACCAGTTACGTATACGTCTCATGGAATAAGTGGTGTCTATTGCCATACACGGCACAATTCAAGACTCCGAGTCACTACTAGAAACTCTAAATTAGAAAAATCTAATAGCACTCGACCCAGAATTTGAACCTAGGACCTCCCGATCAGCAGTAGCCCTTGCAACCACTCGACCAACGAGGCAGTCAACTAACTGTATCATGAGTATTTAACTGACTATTATGAGTAGTTATCACTATGAATAATAAATAACAATAACTGACCTTGCATTTAATGCTCGCGGGGTGAAGAAATTTCCCATTATCCTTGTCTTCGGGTGGCGGAGGATCTCGTAGACCCAATACTAGCATATCGTCTAGTGAAGCCTGCAGGTGCTTTCGACGAGAAGGCCTAGCCTCTTCGTGGCTACGAGATGAATACATCGACACGGAATCCACACTAGCCTTGCTCGTCCCGGATATAACAGTCACATTTTCCACCGACTCATTCGACTGATAGATAGAGTGTCTCGCTTTCTCCTCGTAAATCTCCACAGAGTTAAAGGTCTCCGCGACTCTATCCATCTCATCCATTTCCAAATGTGACGGTATGAACTCGTAATGACCCTCGTTTTCCGTATAGACCTGATCGTAGACCGCCCCATTAAAGCTTCTAGAACTGGATGGAAGGTTTCCATAAACATTGTTATAGTTGTAACTGTCGTCTTCGCGGCTCAAGTGCCGAGGCAAGTCGTTCGCATTGAGTATAACATCATCCATATTTAACGGTCTTCCTTGTCCACCGAAACCATCAACCACAGGGTTGGTGTTCGAAAGAAATGAGCCGTCAGTGTCGAAGCTACTACAACCGACTAAGCCCACGGGCCGAGGAGGCATTTCTTGACGAAAACGATTCGGCTGATGCTGAGGTTGTCCAGCAAAATCGACAACAAGTATCCTATCTGCTATATTTCGTCCATCGTTATGAAAACCGATACCCGAATCGCTGTTACTGGAAGTTGTGGTCACTTCGCTATGGTTGCTCGGTTGAGGGGAGTTCGCGACGAACTCTGGCACCTCCATTCTCGCGTCTTGATGCCTACACGGCCTACGATCTCTCTGCGGCCTGAACACTGGTCTGTTGCATCGTGAAAAGTTTCCCAAAGCAGGGCTATCTCCTTTAACGGCCAACTTCGATATCTGTTGCAAAGATGGACTGGCGGACTCCTCCGCTGGCAATGAATACATCCCTCGTATTACTCCAACGACGTATTCAGCAGACGGAGGAAACTCGAGACATCTCTCCGCGACAGGATCTCTCGTACAAGCTATTTGGAACTCTCTCGCTCTGATGATATGAGCTTCGTGTTCAGCCATTCTCGGATCAACAGCAAATACGTGACAACTGTGGGAGGCTTCCACCTCCATATCTGATAGTTCAGCTGCGGTCACCAATCCAAAAAATCGTCGATCCGCGTCAGATCCACAACCAGCGAAAACGATTCTCTCGCGTTGATACTGCGCGAGGACTTGACCACTTGGACGTCGAAGTAGAAGCGCGTTTGGGAGAACAGACAGCAACACAGGTGCCGCTGATCGTCTCTCCTGCCTCAGTTTGCGCACAGCAGTACGCACGTTGTCGGGAGCGGCAGCGGCTGATGCTTGCGGTGTTTCTATAGTCCCCAAGTAGCCAACTACCGCTCTACATTCAAGTCGAGCCACGTGATTTGGTGTTAACTGAGCTCTGGTGAGATTTTGGAGAATTTCATTAACTCCTGAAGTGCTGGGGGCAGCGTGGCATCCTGGAATTAATATACAATTAATTGTAAATTTCATTAACAAGAATTATTAAGAAGCAATTGCCATACAAATTAAATTAAATGATAGTCAATGGATGTGTAACAATTAGTAATACATTAGAAATTGCAACTAGGGGTTAACAATACTTGAGCTATCATCATCATCATTATCACTTTGTTTATGTTCATGGCAGGACATCGAAGACCTAAGATTAAGCTAATTTTGTCCATATTCCCCACCCTGGGCATGCAGGTTGAGGTTTGCTAAGTGTGGCTTTTCATACAGCCTATGCTGCTCTTCACAGGGAGTGAGGCATGTAACTGTGTCTAGGCAGGCCATGCCATACTGACATCAGCCATCTCTGGGTTTAGTGGCCTCTTACAGTATCCTGATAACCCCCATATTGGGTCAAGACATTTTTTTTCTTCACCCCAATAGAGATTTACATCCTGGACAGCAATTATACCATTGTTGGATTGTATGATGTAAATGTCATCTTCAAATACATCAAGGGCTATAACAAATTAAGTATAGGACTTCATTAACATCAATTGTCTACAAATATCTTGCATGTTCACATGTGAATTACAAACAAACACATTTTTAAATGCAACATACCCTCATGCTAACTTGAAAGATATGTGATAGTGACACAAACATGATATTAGTGACATATTAATGAAATATGTATGTTACGTAACTGTGATGCATAGACAGACAGATAAAAAAATCAGTGTATAATTGTTTGAAACATAATTAAAACAAAGTTAGCAACACACAGTGAACACATAGAAGTCTAATATAACAAATAAATGAATGGGAACAGTGAAACAATGGGTGCTCAAGGCAAGTATTTATGTGCACATTGATATGGTCATCTGGCACATACCTGTAACCCACTTGAGGAGATATCTGCAAATAATAAGTATACACTGTAAGTTCATATCCTTTACCACAATTTTATCACCTTTACACATGGGTCTCATCTCAGAACAACAACAGTTAAAGCAATAGTTTGTGGTGATCACTAGAGCTGATTGACAGACTCATAATTCTATATGTGACCTATATTGCGTAGTAGATATTCTGTGTGATTTTCTATTGAATTAAAAAAACAAATAGCACAAAACAGTAAGTAAAGTGGAAATATCACATCATGACATTATTCCATGGTCATAAATATTCAAGAATGGGAACATGTCATCATAATGTACAGTAAACACAAAAACGAAGTAATCATTATAGAAAGCTTTTGTTGGGCAGAAAGCTTTTGTTGTCTTAGTTTTAATAGTCGTCAGAAAATATTTGTGTGACAATAGGCTAACCACTTAATCCTTGGGATGTAAACGTAACTGGTGAAACATGGGAGGGTACCACACTCCTCTGCCTTACCCTTCAAAGATTACAGGTGTGATGTTACATTGTAGAAAACATTTAGAAAAGGAATAATCTGGATTTACTGCTTTAAATTACTTATAGTACATCAAAGTCTGAATTTGCTTGAGTCTGAACATTGTCTCCATACTATAATGTATATTATCATAACTGGTGAAATGTAAGAGTTCATTACACTCCTCTGCCTACCTCTTTGCGGAGATATAGGTGTGACGTTAATTTTTTTTATTTTATATATTGGACTTGTGTTAAAATAAACAAATATGTAATTATATTTGAAGAAATTTTTATTTCATGGCCAGGAGTGGACCACCACCTGTGTCAATTTTATTGGAGCCAACACCTAAGCAATTCTTATCAGATATCTTGAACACATACCAGGATGATGCATCATAGCTGGTTGCGGCCTTCTCCTTGGCGGCGGGTACCGGCGCCTGGTCCTCGCTCTTTCCTCGGGCTCTGTGTCTTCTGTATCTGTCGGCGGAGATTCTCTGGGCGCTACGCTTAGAGCTATCGCTCCGGGCGCCGCTGCGACCAGCCGAGCCACTGACGCGTGCGGTACCCGTGCTACGTTGGCGCCATCAACAGCTAGTAACGCATCTCCAGCTCGCAAGCCAGCTCTTTCCGCAGGTCCGCCCGCAGCCACAGCCGACACTACACAAGGCCGCTGCCCCGCGATCGTGAACCCAAACCCTCCGGTACCCCGTGCAACGACGACCCGTCTCTCTGCTGTCCGCGACAAAGCAGCCCTCCGCCTTCTTCTTCTCTGCTGCTGAGGCACCATCACAAAAATTCATTCAACCACGTCATACACGAATATAAACAAAAATCTCCAAGCACCAAGGCATGTTTTACTTGTTAAAAACTAAGGCAAATAAAATGACGTATCCGCATGACGATTTCGACGCATAGAAAACTAGAAAAACAAGAACTTAAAAGTTTAGCAAGAAAGTTTCAAAGCCTTTGTAACTGACTTGACGTTTAGTTTAGAAAGTTTGAGTGCGTTCAAAAACGGGGTGTCAAAACCTGATTTTTAAGTTCGACGCATACTACATCTAAGCACACACATATAAGAAAACTTTTTATTTATTGTAAAAATATAAGTACATGTAGAAATCACAAAATATGTAAGATCCCGCAATAAGTAAATGATAATTTTTTGTAAGCTTAAGTAAATTTTATTTTGTCTTAATTTTATGTAGTGCTGTCGTTTCACAACAGTAGGTTGTGGCTGTAGGGTTTCGATAAACCTTTGTCCTTATAGAAAATGTTATACATCACGTTGTTTTGACTTTTAGATGAACCGTCAAATTCAATTGAAAGCACGTTGTTTTACCAGGCTTTTCGGAAAGTATTTTATTGCAGAAATAATTACATAGTTAATTATAAAAGGAAATAATGGCTGTAAGTAACCTTTAACAATAACAGTGGATTTAGATTACTTTCTGTCGTAATTCGTTAATAAGTAACAATACTAACAACATCATATTTTTTTAGAAAAAAGGGAAAATAAAGATTAGTAAAGTTAAGAGGAACAATCAGACAACAAATAAGATGCGGAAGGCTGGCAAGTTGAAACTACAGCGACATAAACCTAAAGTGCAGAAAAACAATGAGCAACAGAAATCCCAGCCGGAATACAGTAGCGACAGCGAGGCGTCAGCTGACGAGTGGGCTGACATGCTCGACGATGAGGAACAAAAGTACATCATGACGAGGATAGCGAAGCAACCCCAACTGCTGTCCAATGTCCCAGAGAAGGAGCCTAAACAGAAGTGTGACTTTTTCCATTATCAAAATCTATTTTTATATAGTGGGCCGTTTGATACAATTTTGCTATATAATACTAAGTAATCACCATCATCTGCAGACATATGTGAAATTTTATGTATAATGAATATTCATTATAAGTGCTTGTTAATAGTTTTCCCCTCAAGTCTGCACTTCCTCAATGACTTTAATACACGTAACTGAGTTTGAATATTTGAATATTCCTATGCTTATTATAAGAACATCTGAGTGAGTATTAAATAGTAATCCATGTATAAATTCCAGACGAGGTACAAAACGTAAGAAGGAGCGCGCAAAGATACCCAAATGGACACCAGGTGGTAGTGACAGTGGTGCCGAGACAGACTCTGACAATAACAGTGACATGGAAGAGAAGTATGAAAAAGAGATGGCAGAGAGACCAGCAAAGAAGATGAGGCCCCTGCTGCCTATAAAGACTAAAGAGGGCGTGCTAGAAAGGGCAGAGGAGTGTGATGGTATGAATCTATGTTAAAAAAAAATTACATAATAATCGACCCATTAACATTCCACTGTTGCAATATGGGTCTCCTCCCATATTGAGAGGGTGAAGGCTGTAGTCCACCACACTTGCCAAGTGCAGGGTGGCGGACTTCACACACTTTTAGAATTTTTTTTTTTTAATAAATTCTAAGGTGTGCAGGTTTCTTCACGATGTTTTCCTTCACCGTTAGCAAGTGATATTTAAAC
>DWJK01005936.1:0-10815 GCA_018248815.1 Croniades pieria auraria | reverse complement strand
GGATTGACGAAGATTTTCATGTAATTTAATCTGATTCTGCAATAAATTTGGCCCATAGTCCCCTCAAACATTCATAAAACTGCAAAAAACCCATAAAATAGCAAAAAATTGCTGCTGAAAAAATGGAAAAAAATCTTTTAAACACAATTAAATACATTTCTTGTATTTTTCATTAACATAATACAAGATTAAGATTTGTTTGACATTTTTTTTGTGTGCCGGTGTAGTCATCAACGTAAAAATGTTAAAATATAAACCCTTGCACGTATTCATGGTTGTTTAAATATATGTATAGTTAATACAGTTCACAATAATGTTTAGAAAAAATGTAAAACCTATTTGAATTTAGAACGTTTAATTTCACCAAGACTCGCAACATGACAACTACTGTCATAGATTAATGCGTGACTAATGTAGCAACACTGAACTATTTCTACCAACGTATAATAATTAGTCAGATGTATCGACTAATTAATTTGAGTTATTGTTACTAATTGGCGTTATTAGTTTGCTATATACGTGAACAGCCTGGAACGTGTTTAAACTGACTTGATACTGTTCTAACAATAATAATACTGAATATTTCTTTCTCTTTCTCTCGACCCTTTTTTAGTCCCAATGTTGGAATACGGGCGCCCTCTCAGAATGAGAACGTTAAGGCCATAGAATGCCGCGCTGAGCAAGCACGGATTGTCAGACTTCACACGCCTTAGAACTTTTTTTAACTCTAAAATGTGCAGGTTTCCTCACGATGCTTTCCTTCAACATTATAGCAAGTGACATTCAATAATACAACGTACTTTTTTGTAAAGAGTTGCGCGCTAAGAATTTAAACCCAGGACCTCCAGAGTGAGAGGCTGAATTCTAAACCACTAGGCTATCATTACTGAATGTTAACAGGATTTTATTGAATATTACATATATGTTTTCAGTATAACATGTCCAGAACATAAGTAGTAAAACGTGTGTCACTTATCTTAAGTACAACTTCAACAATTGGAAAAACAAGTAAAATACTATTTACACAAATCAATCAATGATACTATTCATCGCCCAGTTATGAAGATTTCCGCGTCGCACTCCAAGATCCAAGGTTCTGAGGTCCGAGGAAGTCCGAACTACGATTCCTGACCCATATCTCTGATAGAACAAAGCTATATGCGTTTTACTTTAAAGTATTAAAATTAACTCGCTAAAGCGACGGGATAGGCAGAGAAAACAGAGTGCCAAATATCGCTATCCTTGCAGAACTGCCACGCACAGTCCGCATTCATTAATCTCCTCAAACATACACACCGGTTTCGCAAACTAATAATGACTGGGGAATGTTAAATAAAAGTTCTGCTCTAGTTAAACTTCAACTCGTCTGGCACGAAAATATTTGGTTCCACATTAGGCAGTAGTCAGGGTCGCGTCGTAAATTACGTGTAGCTATCTCTATTTGCCCGCCGACTATCTGTCTTAGTGTAAATACAACATTTCTGTTTATGTTGTTCATACAGTTTTAACCTCGGATATTTACGACTTCACGCCTGCCATACCTGCTAGACGCATACTATGGAATAACTCCTACGCCTGCCACACCCGCTTACCTGCTTGGAACATACCATGGAATAACTATCGATGAAATAGTTTGAGTTAGTGACAGTCAGTAGTTTGAGGATCTGACGGGTTTGAGGGCACTATTTGTTACGTCACTTGATTTTTTATTTTTCCGAAAACGGAACGTTGTGGTTCCTCAAATTTATGTTACCAACATTTCCTCACATATTTTTTTCGTTCTCTTAGAAATAATAAATCAGTAAGGGATCGTAAAAAATGTGGTATAAATGTGTAAATTAATTATGAAAAATTATATTTTGCATACGTTTAATGCAACATTACAAACGAATTTACTAAGTTATAAAATTATTATAGGAATAAAATAAAAATAATATTCTCCGACCCTGCCAGGATTCGAACCTGGAATCTTCTGATCCGTAGTCAGACGCGTTATCCATTGCGCCACAGGGCCGATGGTATCTTAATCTAATTTATTAAATACATCTGGACAACTTCACAAACAGTCACGTATTCACCACGTGGTAATATTTAGAAATATACAGTGTAATTAAAAATGTTCATTAATTAATAAATAAATTTAGAAAAGTTGATTTTAATCTTTAAAGAAGGTGATCATTAAAACAGTAGCAAATTTAACATTTAATCTATACATTAATATTAATGTATAGATTAAATGTTGATATTTTAGAAATGTCTGTATATAACTGTAGTGATATAGGTAATTTATTTTAATAATGCAGTAGGAACACATTTCGCTATAAGGGTAGGCAGAGGAGTGTAATACTTCCAAATTAAACAGTTATACGCCCCACGGAACGTCTTTAAATTGCTGAAAAAGACTCATTTTTCTGTAAAAATTTGGTAATGTGTAAAAGGAAACAGAATGAAATTATTTATGCTATAATCTACTTAATTTGCTAATTTCAATATTACCCTCATAAAAAATGTAATAATAATGCCATTTACATTATTAAGATAATATAAAATCACGCCTATATTTCCCTGAAAATGTAGTCAGGTGAATATTATTTATATAGAGATTCAATGAGTTAATACCAATATTCGAATATCCCAAGATTAAACCCCATGATCATAAAGCTTACAGCAATATGTAGATTTTACTTTAGTACATTTCCAACTTTAATGAGTAGGTAGAGGTAGGTACCTAATCAATTATCATTTCAACAGCATGATGTTTGTATTGTTTTTAAAATGAAACTGAATAATGCATCGTAAAAGTCATTAAGTATTTGTTAACTCTCGTTATGGCTGTGATACAATTACTACAACTGTGGAGTACAGTCGCGTTGACAAGTTAATGAGAATAATAAAATAATTTAAACCGGTTCTTATTTCAAATATGCATTTTACATAACTGTGTGACATAACTAAACTGACAAATCCATATAAAATTATTTTGAAATGTCGTAAGTCACTTTTTTTAGTTTTCCTTCCTTTCTACTCATTTCCAGCATCTACACCTGATTTGTCGGCATGTATACCGAAAATATAATGATTATTTTTTTACTCAAAATAGAAAAAAGCAACCAATTGAATAAGACTATGCCATAAATTGTATTCTTGAATTAAACTTACTTGCTACTAACCCACTTTAACGACTTACATAAAGTCTTCATAACGACTAGCACATGAACTTTTCTGTCCCAATGGACTTCAGCCGTTTTTATGGCATGAACTTTGGGCAATTTTAAGGACATTTATTTCTTATTCATTGTCCCGACTTAAATGAACAAATAATAAAACAAACTCTTAATTTCGTATATGAAATTATTTCAACAACTGCTTTATATTTGTAAGCATCAGCCTATATTATTAATAAAAATGAGAAAATGTATAAAATTTTAAGGCAAATGCAATTTCTTAACCACACTATTGATACCGTGTATGCGTGTAGTGATACTGTCAAAGCATGAAAGTTAAACATAAACTTGAGTTTACAATAACCTTAGCGGCTATTACAATGTAGGCGACATTAGCGCAGAACAGTCGTTAGTTTAGTGGGCTGTCAATCTGCGTTACATTCTTACAGCACTTTTCCGCACGAGTGTACGACGCAGCGCCGAGAGGCGGTTTACAGCCCCAATAAAACAATGAACACGCTTATCACTCGTTATCAAAGCAGCAAACATTAAATTTATTTGAACGAGTCTACAGTTTGCTGTACGTTTGTACGGCCCGACGTTTGTTCTGACTGTGACGATGTAACGTCACATCTGTGGATGAACCCTGGAGTTATGCATTATAGTTATCGTAATCGTTATAAGTAATCTTCATCTGTTAATCATATATCATCACGTAACAAACTTAATATCAGGCCTGTAATCCTCGAAGGGGTAGGCAGTGAACCGTGGAGTTATGCATTATAGTTATCGTAATCGTTATAAGTAATCTTCATCTGTTAATGATATATCATCACGTAACAAACTTAATATCACGCCTGTAATCCTCGAAGGGGTAGGCAGAAGAGTATAGTACACTCCCACGTTTCACCAGATACGTTCAAGTCCCATGAAATAGGTAGTGAGCCTATTGCCATACACTGGGCACAGATCCAGACTCCGAGCCACTACTAGAAATTCTAAATTAGAAAAATCTAATAGTACCCCACCCGGGATTTGAACCAAAGACCTCCCGTTCGGCAGTCGCACTTGTAACCACTTCACCAACGAGGCAGTCTGGAGCCAGTCGACTCATATATCATGACAGGTATAAACCTACATATATCATATCTACTCTGATTGTAAGAAGATTCTCTTTATTAATCATTGCGATGTTTGAGTTTTAGGCTAATACTTTCAGAGGTGAAAATTTTTTCAACAGTCGTAACACCGTACTTTTCTTAGCATTTCTAATGAACTCATGTTCCGCGATGACCCACTTATATTCCACGATGTTTATCACAATTTTCATTGAACGTGTCGAATTTTATTACACAAACAGATGTTCTCTAAACAGAAATATGATAACAGTAGAGTTCGCGGTCATAAACAAACGATATGTTAAGCTCGACATAAAACTCTCCACCACAACCGCCAGCGGTGATCACGCACAGCGACAATAACAATTCTTGTTGAGCTGCCGTTATTTACAATAATGGTCGAAAAGAAAATTTCAATGTAATCGAATATATCAATACGATTCGTATTAAATAGCAATTACATTCAACGCTTCACAGCCATCAATTGTGTTGTGCGTGACTTTCCGCAAAACAATGGGCTCAGTGCCCGTCATGAAGACGTTTTCCAACGAATAAATATAGAGAAAGCGCATTAACAATGGAAAACGACGTGACATTTGGAATTTTTGTGATGTAACAAAAATGAAATTTTATGATGGCTCCAACATCTCATGAAATGAGAATGTTTGGCGTTATAACACTTAACCTTAACACGGCTCATAAAAAAGATTTTAAAGTCATTTTGTATTCACATTTCAAATAAATGTAGTTATTTCGAATTTGTTTACCATTTTATTCACATTCTTTTGTTATTTATTGTTTTTTGTAACACTTTTTGGTGCTTACGTAAATTCAATAGTCGCACCCAATTTACCAACTCCAATACTGAAATCCATGGCAGCACTTTTTTTAATTATCTGCTTCACAAATTCATATATTGAAAATAATGTACCTTTTTCCGTTATCTGCATCTATAATCAGGTTGCCGATGTTTCTTATACCACAAATGTATATTATGTGTACATTTAAACAAAAATATCTAAACAAAACAACACCTCAGCACAGTGTAAGGAAGTCATCCATCAAGCCATCGGGCTGAGAGCTTCCAGCAATCCATCGCAACTCCTCGATACAATTCCGTTCCAATACTACGTCCAACAGACTATATTAAATTGAAAATCTACCGCTCAATATTCTAACTAGAATTCAATCTGAATATATTGGAAATTTATTTCGATATTGCCATTCCTTTATACGGCTCATTGCATTTTAGTGTTGTTAATCCAATATCAACTTTGACAGTGCTTCTGCAAATATTAATGAATATCTATATTTGTCCCATAAGTAGGGCACATAGCGTGAACCTCATTATGACAGGCCTATATAAAGTTGACTTATATGGGCTGTTGATAATTATGATGATGGCAATGATGATAGTAATGATGATAGTAATGTTGACGATGATGTTACAAAATCGTTGTGCTCAGATTATTTTCCTAAAGATCTTTAAACTTATGTACGTATTATTCTCTGGCCTTTTTGAAATAAATGAAAATAAAACTATGCTATGCACAACTCCTGCCGAGTAGAAATATAGATGAAGAATATGTTACTTATATTATTTCTAATTTATCTTCTACCATAAAATAACTATTCTTAGGTAAACGGTTATCGTTTAAATTATTTTAAATCTTAAAATACACATTTATTATTATACGGAATATAAATAAGGGAGAACGCACACTCTTGTCTCCAGTGACTAATTTGTTAACAAGTGTTCGGGGGCAGTTAATTACGCTGTAAGCGACGGGGTGTCAACGTTGTACAACGAATGCGTTAAGTAAATTGTACACCCTCATCAATATGAGGACGTCGACTATCATTAAAATTTAGCTAATTAACTTAAAGCAAATCAATGAGCACGCAACGCACTTAGGTAGAATTAATGATCCTAGGTTTTTCCCATTTTACTTGTCTTCATCAACTATTGTTTTTGACACCGACATTGCGCATGATTAGTAGTTGGAACAATCTTTGAATATAATGCGTTTATTCACTCTCAAATTTGAATTTTTTTTTACAATCGCCTTACAATTCACAACGTGAGGAAACTTGCACACTTTTATATTTTCTTTTATGTTATCTAAGGTGTATGAAGTTTGCTAACTCGCACAGGCCCAGCATAACAGACTAGGCCTTAAACCATCTCATTCTCAGCCGTGTGTCCGAACAGTGGAATGTTAAAAAGGTTTGTGTACTAACAATTCGCAATTTTGCAGTGTGGGCAGAGACCGGCGAGTTTAGAGACAGCGGGCATTCGTCACTGGCGTCTGGTGGCTCCGTGGAGCAGTCGTCCTTGTACGCGCCGCCTCGACAACGCCGGGATCGGAAGCATACAGATGACAGTAAGTATTTGGGTTTTCAATTAATTTATCTGTCTCTATGAGTTACAATTTTATTATAAACATTTTTATAAGCTGAAGGAACTGCCGAATATCTCCATCTGTCCAAACTGTAACTTAGAAAAGTCTTGATAGCATTACTTAGAGCACAAATAGTTTCATTTGTGGTGTCAGACCACACACAGTGAAAAACTTTAAACTGGGAGCAAACTCCGTAAAATCTATTAGTAAATAAATGGCTCGTTACCTAATGCCTGCACAAACAGCGCCGGCGAGCGAGCGTTGCATTCCGAGCTTGTAGAACAACCTTTATACACACTGCTTTCATTTTCTGAATACCTACATATAAATTTTTTTTTAAATATTCCAAGCTTTATTTTTTTATAAACTTCTGCTCCGTAAATATGTAACAAGTCATGAATTGTAAAAAATCATTTTCCAACTCCAAAAAATTAATTAACGCAACAATTTTTTTAACAGTAGACTATAATTATTCTAATGGTCTGTACAATAGCATATTTAAAACAATCACTCTTCTGACTAGAAATAAAAACCCAATACTGAAAACTTAATTAAAGTATAACTTGTCAAAAACAAGAAAGGACGCGTACAATGTAATCTACTTCATTTACAATGTACAATTAAATTTTCTTATCTATAAACGTACAGTCAGTTAGCTACGTATATTTTAAATATGTACTCACACGCCTCGCGGACACTTGAGATATTTATTAAAAAGAAGAACATAGTACGTAAGCACAATCGAAACACGGAAAATCTATAAAATCGTCGCCACACTACAAACAAAATCATCCAATAAGTGTCCATTACAAGGAGTTACATAACTACATTGAAAAATACGTTAAGGATCTGCGCACACGCAGACACTAGTTTCAGCGACAACAAAACATTATTATATATTTTTTTCATTACAATCTGTTGGACTATTTTCGCCGTATTTAAATGTATCTGCGCACAATGTAATAAAACGTAACCAAAACATTCCTTACGATAAAAATAATAACAAGTTGCAATATTTATCTTGGGGAAAATCCATCCGGCAACTAATTTGCCAACTCCGGCAGCTTATTTGTATTGCCAGACATTTTTGTATCGTTGTATGTTATAGCCTTGGAACATAACACAATAATTACTAGATTCTTGTATATTACTAATCTAAGATATGAACCGTTAAAAACTTAGCGGACTAAGTTAACCCCTTTATTAAAGTAACCAGGTTAAACTTAGTATACAGTAGCGACTGACCTTCACACTTATTTAAGATTATATACAAATGCGTTTCTTTATGGCGCTCGTTTAATCGTTCAAATAAAAAAAAAACAAAAATTCGTGTTCTTTTTTCAAAATAATTGTAAGTTACACAAATGAACTATCTGTACGCGCGTTCCTAGTTTTTTTTACAAGTTTTAAAAAGTTCACCCGTACTCGCATTCCTCGTTCTTTTTTCAAAATTTAAAAAAGAACAATCCATACGCGCAGCGCCTTAAGGCGAAGTTGTTACTTTTATCTGTACGAGTGCTGTACGTGAAGTGGCGTCGTGTACCGATATCGGTAACACATGTTAACCGATCTATTTACCAACGCTTGTGTCGTGTCGGCCGAACGCAAAGGTTGTTCCGTATGATGGATGGGTCGGCGAGCTCACAAAGCGTATCGCTGATAACTGTTATCAACGGTATCGCGCGATATCGACACATCGTGCTGTAATCGCTGGAGAGAATGCGCGCGGTAGTTCGCTGTCCAGCTTAAGTAGTTGTTTGACTGTTGGCGAGTAAACTACGAGATATATTTTTTATAACAGCATAAATCTGTAATTACCCGTGTAAGAATTATGAGTTTTTTATAAAATACGTGATATGCATAAATATGATTGTAGAATGGGATTATCGTATATGTAAATATCAAGTAACAGGTAATTTCAGTGATAGGGGATAGTCACGTACATAAATATAGGCTATATAGCAAATATGTATTAGTCATATAGCAAACATGCTCTGTCACAACTTTCAAAGGATAAATTTGACTGGACGTTTATCACAAATATTTTACTACATTCCTAAACTATTTGTAACAATATTACGAATAATTGTTTGGAAAGAAACGACACTGTCAAATAGTGTATGCAAAATTGAACAAACTCAGTCCTTGCGCAGAGAGCTTTCGTGAAAACACGTAAGGCAGAACAAGTTTGTTTAATATTTCCATTGTCCTCAGTTGGTACAGCTCATTCTTTTGACACTCATCATCATTCTCAGTCTATATCAGTCCTCTGCTAGACATAGGCCTCGTCCAATGAGCACCATCACACCCTGTCGTGTTTTGGCACTCGCTACACAAAAAAATATAGATAATCGCCACCGGTGAGACCGGTGCTTTAGGCCCTAATCCCGTCTTGTTCATTACGCCAATGAGTACCAGCTACAGATTGATCGCTTTAATATAGTTGTCAAAATTAATGCGGTATCAACGGCAATCCGGTCAGCGGGCGCTCGGAAAGACACTACACACCTATCTGCGTGTCACTCTGTGCAAAACAATACAATACAAGAAATACAAAATAAAAATGTGAAGTTACCTCTGTAACCCCCGAAGAGGTAGGCAGAGGAGTGTAATACACTCCCACGTTTCACCAGTTACGTTTAAGTCCCATGGAATAGATGGTGAGCCTATTGCCATAAACTAGGCACAAATCATAACTCCGAGTCACTACTAGAAATTCTAAATTAGAAAAATCCAATAGTATCCGACCCGGAATTTGAACCCAGAACCTCCCGATCGGCAGTCGCGCTTGCAACCACTCGACCAACGAGGCAGTCAAATACAGTACAAAAAATACCAAATACAATACAAATTATTCAAAATTCAGTACAATAATACAAAATACACTACAATAAATACGAAACAATAAATACACTACAATAAATACCAAAATAACTAATTTGGATATTATCTACTTGGGGATGAAATCCAACTTTAAAAAAGAGTGTAAAATATTATAAAAAGTAATAAAGCAGGCCGCTTTAATTGGTTGTTTTCATTATCCCCTAAAATATTAAAATAAGGTCTCAATAAGGAAACCTCTCATACGCAATAATATTTACCTAAATAATATTTATGTATCTAACATATAGTATTCCCGTATCGTATATCTAATGGTGTAATAAAAACTTAATTATGCCTGTGAATCTATTTGTAATTTCAAAAGCCATTAATATGCAAGGTTTTTTAGTTTTGCAACATTTTTACGACTCTCTACTGGTAAGCGTGACGCGTATCCGAACATCTAATATGAAAGCTTTACTAAGCAATACCTTTAATAAGATCTGTAGTGTACTTAATCGTACTAATGTACTGTACAGAGAATTGTCCGATTGCTTTCCGGTCAAGTCATCTTGTATAAAAGACGAATTCATTTATATATATACTTCAATATATTTACATAAATACTTTCTACTTACATTTTTATGTACCTGTATTTAAGCGTTACTTGACAATCACTTTACAGGCTCACAGGTTATCCTCATCACCACCATCATCTGTTATCGTATTATAATTTTCTCGTTGTTCCACGGCCCATACCACCACTGTTGGACACGGGTCTCAACTCACAATACGAAGTGTTCAGTCCCCAGTCCTGGTCCCAGTCAGGGAATCCTTGTGAGCGGTAATCTTGTTATGATTATTATTATGTCCGTAATAAAATTTGTTAGCGTTAATCCAATGTAATAAATACATTAACAAATACAAGCGTGTGGCTTGCGATAAAAATGACCGTTATCTGCGCTTTACGAACAAATATAACGATGTTTTCTATATGTGCTTTTGTTAGTGTAAATTATGAAGTGTTTCATGTAATTCACAATTGAGATTTTATTTTAGTATTAAATGTTTCGTGAGTATTTATACACATGATTGAAAATGTAACGGCTTAACTCACGTACGTTTTTCGGGATTGCCCGACTGGTTTTGGACCTGTACGAGGTCCTTCCTCCTTCCCCGCCGCTTGCAGCGAGGTCGCGACGAAGAATTCGTCTACGACTCCGACGGTCTCCGTCGCGGCCTCGCTGCAAGCGACAGGTGCTCATGAAGAAGGACCTCGTACAGGTCCGAAACTAGTCGGGCAATCCCGAA
>DWJK01005935.1:0-10817 GCA_018248815.1 Croniades pieria auraria | reverse complement strand
GCAGAGGAGTGTAGTACACCCCCACGTTTCACCAGTTATGTTTCAGTCCCACACTGGAATAGATGTTGAGCCTATTGCCATACACTGGGCACATATCCGGACTTCGAGTCACTACTAGAAATTCTAAATTAGAAAAATTCAATAGTACCCGATCCGGGAAGTGAACCCAGGACCTTCCGATCGGCAGGCGCGATTGCAACCACTCGAACAACGAGGCATTCAATCGTCAATGCTAATAACGAGTTTTTTGGTTAAATTAATTATATAAGTACATATGTACATATATTTGGCTGTTGTCAGGCTGCCATAGTAGAGACTACCGAACTTTAGATCCGGTTGCTATGACAGAGCAATTAACATCACACTGTAAACCAAATTAATTACACATTGATTTTAACACAATTTGATTGGAACCTCAATACAACTATTGTACGGTTTCTCACATACACATACATAGTGCAATAAACCCATACACACACGCACACACACATGGCACGTACAATCAAGTGTTCCATTTCCATACATATGTACACTGCCAATTGCACAACATGTATCCACGGGTACGGATTGCGAGCGTCATGATCTTAAAAGGCAGGTTGAGTTGCTCAAGTTGACAGATTTTGTTCTCGCTGGCTTATGTAACCAGCCTCGATACCTAGGTTGGTAGTACTTTGAACTGCCGCTTAGACGATTAACACTGCGTTATATTGCAAAATACACTGCAACTATCTACTCAAGCGTTTACTTTTAAAACTCCTGTTAAGAAAAATGCACTTTGTTATGTAATTAATTTGTGTGTGAGGAACACTGACATTCGCACCATCAAATAGGGGATGAGCCTATTGCTACTACTGGGAATTTTGAATTAGAAAACCCAATAATAATACAATGCCATACCTGGGGTCGATAACTTTTTTGTCTTATTTTCCTCACATACAACAACGTAAATTTTTCCCAATACTCGACTGCCTCGTTGGTTTGTCCACTCCCTGGTCCTTGGGACAGGTACTACACTCCTCTACCTATAAATCGTGGAAATACAGGTGTGATGTTATGTACGTAATAATCAGCTGTAAGCTTTATTGCAAACAATTCATCAAAATATCCTCTAATAATTTAGTAATCTTCCAGTCTCCACTGCTAATGTTCTTATAATAATGTCTTATTTAGATTAAGTATATAACAGAGAAAGTCCATGATACTAATGTCTCCACGCATGATTTACAAATCGACCGACGATTCTGAACTAGAAATACGCTCATAAAACTTTCCCCTTGCATCCGCTCGGTAATATTATCTATTCGCTTTTGCTAAGTATTTTGCATACATATGTGCATTTTGAAAATACTCAAATCAAAAAAGGTATTTTATATGACCAATAAATATTCTGTTTACACTATAGTTCTGGAACTTTCCAATTTTTTTTTTAAGTTCATTATCATAAAAAATCTATTTGATTAAATATGTAATTTACAAATTTAAACCATTCACATTTCCAATATTTCAAAAGTTTACAACCTTACAATAGTTTTCAATTACTTAATGTAGGTCCACATTTTATTAGCTTTGTGCGATCTGACGAGTATATTGACATAAGCAAATGGAGTAGAAAATAGTGCTTTATTATACATATATGTATATTTAGCAAGAGTCCTTATTAACAAGCGTGCATAATATGTACGATTATAAAGAAATATCTTGCATCTACGTTGTACTGGTCTCTCTGTTCCATTGTTTACGATATATTATTTGTTTTGACCCTAGTGACCTGTATAGGTTACCTTGCCGAGGTATTGGTAAACTTAAAATTGGTATAGGAGTTCGAAAGTAGATTTTCAGATGTAAGCTTCGTCTTAGGCAATTTTTATCAGGTTAGAGGCTCCTGGGCGCATAGAACAACCTCGTGTTCATTACAAAGATATTGTAAAGAAAAGACGAACCTCCAAATAGCATACTAAAATAATACTTTTAGAAGTCGACTAACCAAAAACGTAAAGCCTGTAAGTTCGTTGGGATCATACATCAGTTCTTGGAAATTAAGTTAATTAATAACATAATGTCAAATAAAGAAACAAATGTTGACTTGATGTTACTGATTAAAAAAATTGGGTTCACTTCACCTATTGTAAATTCATATGTTTATCTCTAAAGTATAGTAGGCTTGTTATGTATTTGAGAAATATTGAGTTTCAACGTTTAGTTCCGCGAAAGGATGACTGAAGCATGAAAGCATGACAATAATTTTTATGTTTTCGAACCTTTAATCATCGCACTCTTGTAACACGGGTCTCCTCTCAGGATAAGAGGCTTCAGACCATAGTCTGTAATATAACAATAATATACCCGTTGTCAAATCATTACGCAGAAATATATTATGTGCTTACATATGTACGTAACATATGTACGTACTCGAAAATATGTTTGCGGTCTAAGTCGGCGTCATTTTCGGTAAGGTTATTGCCACATTGCATTGTATGCTTGTACAACAGGCGACTCGCTGTCTAACCATATCTATACACAGCACCGTTGGAGGTCGAGCGAAGTGTGGGTGAAGCCTTCTTTTGTCCTATCATAAAAACAATGTGTCTAACAGTATAATTGTAGTTAAAATGTGACAAGTTTTGTATTGATAAATGTAATAAGTATTTACTTTATATAATAGTTTGCGTTTAAGTGAAATTACTTATAAAGGGACGTGTTAACAGATAAACATTAAATAGTTGTTCTTAATTTTTTTCACTTATGCTTGGAACCTTTATTAGACCTAGCTTGTACATAGATATCAGACATAATTGAAAGATCTGAGGTGTTCGTGATAAATATAGTTTTCAATAAAATATCATGCAAACATTGTCGTTGTAGTGGCTTTATATCCGTAATCATTTTTATACACTATTCATTTACTTAGCTGTATTGTTAACTTAAATTTAAGTTGCAACCAGGGTACAAAATGTTTAATGGTATTTTATACCGTTCAGTCCTGGGTGGCGCGGGCATATGTAGTAGATACTACAAATCTAACAGTAATGTTACGTCACCAATACACTAACATAAAATTAATACTTGTAATCCCTGTAGGCGTAGGCAGAAAAATTGTATACAGTCCTATGTTTCACCAGTTAAGCTTACATCTCACAATGGAATAAGTTGTGAGCCAATCCCCGGGCTCAGATTCAGACTCCGAGCTACTACTAGAAATTTCTATTAGAAAATGTAAGTTATAAAGATCCAATCGTGCCTACCTGGGCTGTAGACGCAGGAGCGCGCGATCGGCAGTCGCGCTTGAAACCACGCGACCAACCAGGCAGTCGAAATAATAATTATTTTTGTGATATCATTTTTAATTCTTAATCTCATTAAGAATTAAAAAATTCGGTGAGATATATTTACAGAGCTGTAGCAGCCTTAAAAATCTTGTCGAACCTGCTCTAAGTTATGCAAGCGACTTGGTAATAAACGTGCAGCCTCGTTCCCCCATGCTTGTTCCCCATATTACATGACTTAATAGACCCGTTTTGTAGAATACAATAATAAGTTTTTGGGATTTTCTTCATATTTGTCTTCTAACTTTTGTTATTATATAAAATTAAAATATAGAAACTTCTAATTACGTATTTTCATTACATTCTAACGACAATATCGCAAATTTTGTTTTATTAAATATTCTTATTAAATTCTTATAGTTCGCCATAAAAATTAAGTAATGTCAAGAAAAATAAAAGTAATAACAGAGAAATTTATACAAACGCTGGTGAGTGGTATTGAGATATATTTAAATAATATATTAAAATCATTTGCCAAGGATACAGTTCTAGTCTTAAACAGGTCCAAATGATAAAAAATAAAACAATGTATAGTACTCAAAATGTATCTTATCTTACATTGGAAGTATAACTGAATTTTTGTATATAATATTTCCAACGAAGTACTACTAACGAATTGAAATTCTTCGGCATTTACCGCACAACACACCATTTCTGCCATTTGTTACCCATCCTTGATTAATGGTTACAGGTAATCCTGATGCTGCCTCTGCAGTCATATTTAGCACCATTTTATGTGATTTTAAGAACATTTGACATACGTCCTAATTGTGTCTCTACAGGACAAACATGACAGTAGGATAACCTAGTTAAGTATTTATAACAATGCATCATACTGTCGCGCATTCTTCTTATTATCATTTACTGTGATGCCATTACACGTTTGTAATATTAAATATTCAACAATGTTGTTATTTACACTAGCACTATTACTTACACATGAAAATGTTTGTTTGTAAATTTTTCGAAAGCACAATTTTTTATCTAGGCTTCATAAGAAAAAGTTATTAAGCCTAGAAGAAAAGTTATGCTTTCGAAAAATAACCCGATAACAGTAAAAATTAAGTGATAACAGGAATAATAACCCATAAATTAGAAACCTTAATATACTCAAGTACAAAACTTAATTTCAAAAAGGTGATTGGAAAGCGATTGAAAAAAAATATTATTAATGAAAATAACTCAGAAATCAGTAAAAGAAGTATACAAACCGTGTATGAAAATGTTACATAATAATAATAATAATAGTAATAATCTTTATTTGTTTAGTCTTAAGTTGCAATCATAAGGGTGTGTGTTTAATGTTTACATAAATTGCAGCAGTAACTCTGTTTCCTCCTAACTTAGAGGTTGTAAACATATTGTTATCACAGTTTTACATTCAAAATAGGTCACTGTGTCTATTTTTTATTTTTTGTTAATTTTATTATAGAGTTGAGCTGCACGTTTATTGTGTTGCATGCTTGCATATAATGTGTTTGTTTGAGGAATTTGAGTCACAACATCCTTTCTTCGCTTCTGTATATATTAAGGTCATATTTTAGAGTTTTATTTTTTCTTAAAATTAAATGTTGAATGTACAGCTTCCTAACAGATAATAGGTTAGACATTGAATAAAGTAATTCGGTGGGATAAACCCTTTTTTTAAAATACATTGTTTTGATCAGTCCACGTTGTGCACACTCTAATAGTAAAAATATTTGTTTTAGCCGCGCCTCCCCATACAGATATGCAATAAACCAAAACTGACTGCACCAACGCACAATAAAGTTCATTTAGAAGCTTATTTTGGCCCTCAGATGTATTTTTTGAAACTACGTGTCTCAATGAACTGAATATCCATTTAAGCTTTGCAATTCTATTTGTCACATACTCAATATGAGTATGTATACCAAGATAAACGCTGATCCACCATAACTCCCAAATATTTAGTATACCCAACTTTATTGATTGAGGGACAGTTACATTTATTGTCATTAATACCGTAGATTCTACATGTACCCTTACATTATAATTTTCAGGAAGTTGAAATTGATTATAAATACTAAAACATATGTAGTTAGTTTTATTTGTGTTAAGGGTTAGAATATTACTTTGTAACCATTGAACTACTTGGGCCGTTCCGAATTTGGCTCTTTCCCTAACCTGGGCCATGAATCGCTATGGAAAATAATGGCTGTATCATCCGCATAGGATATAATCTGAGCATTTTTGATTTGTAAATTACACAGATCATTAACATATACCAAAAAAAGGGAAGTCCCTAACACATTTCCTTGGGGGACACCGTATAGTGCATCAGCGTCTTTACTGTTATATTGAAACATTAACTGTTACGGATATTTATGCACATAATATTTCATTGAAGCCGAATGTTAGTCCAGTTTTTACAAAAACCGTACAGATTACCTAAAATTCATAAAGATGAAATTAAACGGCGACTTAGTGAAATGTTAAAACAAGGTATTATTGAACCTAGTAGAAGCGACTGGTCGAGTCCCGTATTGTTAGTGCCTAAAAAATGTGATTCCACTGGGCAGAAAAAATGGCGTTTAGTCGTCGATTATCGAAAGTTAAATAATTGCATAGAAGATGATAAATATCCGCTTCCCGATGTAACAGAAATATTAGAATCGTTGTCTGGAAGTATCTACTTTTCACATTTAGACTTACATCAGGGTTACTATAATGTTGAATTAGATAAAGTGAGTAGAAAATATACAGCTTCTTGTTCGGGTCAATATCAAATGTGTCGAATGCCAATGGGTTTAAAAACCAGTCCTAGTTCATTCTCCAGGCTAATGAATTTGGCAATGTCAGGTTTGAACAATGAAGAATGCTTAATTTACATGGATGATTTGGTAGTTTTTGGTCGTAACTTGGAATGTCATAATAGGAATTTACGGGATGTGTTCGAAAGGTTACAAAAAGTAAAGTTAAAGTTAAACCCTTCTAAGTGTACTTAGAAGAAGGAAATTTTGTATCTAGGGCACTTGATATCAAATGAAGGTATATTACCCGATAGAGAGAAAGTTGCTATAGTAAAAAATAACCCTTGTCCCCAGAATGTAGACGAAGTAAAGAGATTCGTTGCATTCACAAACTATTACAGGAAGTTTATACCTAAGTTTTCCGAAATAGCATATTCCCTGAATAATCTTTGTAAGAAAAATATTAACTTTACTTGGGATAAAAAATGTCAAGATGCTTTCGAAACTCTAAAACAATGTATTATTTCACCTCCTATTTTAGATTACCCGGATTTTTCACAGGACAATTACTTTATATTACAAACTGATGCTTCAAATAAGGCAATATGAGCAGTTTTGTCAAATAAAAACGGACGTCCTGTAGCCTTTACTAGTAGAACATTGAATAAAGCCGAATCAAATTACCCGGTCATAGAGAAAGAACTATTAGCTATATGGTCCTTACCTATATGGTCAATATTTCAAAATAATAATAGACCATAAGCCACTAATTTCCTTATCTGGGATGAAAGATCTATCAAGTAGGCTAATGAAATTTCGGTTAATATTGGAAGAGTATAATTTTGAAGTAGAGTATGTTAAAGGTGCGGATAACGCAGCTGCAGATACGTTATCTAGAATCTGTTTAACATCAAAAGAATTGGAGGATATGTGTTATGATATTAATGTATTAACACAAGCCCAATCTAGGAAAATTAACATTCCAGACTCTTCCTCGTTGGATATGGTACACAATAACCCGAGGCCTGATCAACCAAAGGTAGTGAGTACTCATGTCAAACCGGCAGATTCAGTAGAAATGTGTATGGTAAATGCCAATGATTTAAGAAAATTGAGAAAGTTAGGACGTATATGTAATGAAAATAAAACGTTTTGTTATGATTCAAAGAAAAATATAATTTATATAAAATATCTTAGCTCAGACTCAGAAATGACGCGACGCGAATTTGTGAATGAACTAGATAAATATTGTGATAATATTAAAGTAAACGAAGTATGCATAATAAAGAAAAAAGGTTATGAGGAATTTATTAAGAAATTAATTAAAGAAATAAAGAGTATGAAAAATAGGACGGGCCCACGCGTTTGTATACTAAATAATGAAAAAACGATATATAACAAAGATGATAGGAAGGTAATTTTAAACGATTTCCATCTCCTGCCTAGCAATGGCCATGCTGGCATGAGAAGGATGATCAATAATATTAAAAGATGTTATTATTGGCTTGGATTAGATAATGAAGTTAGAAAATATGTTAAACGTTGTGACAAATGTCAACGCCAAAAACATTCCTTACCAATAAAGGAACCTATGAATACAACAACGACTGCCAATACAGCATTTGAAAGGGTGTATCTAGATTTGGTAGGTCCGCTTGAAGTTGATAATAGTAATTGGTCATACATTTTAACTATCAGTGTGAACTAACTAAGTATGTTGGAGCGTATCCCTTGGTTTCTAAAACAGCAGAGGAAGTAGCGAAATAAGTAAGCGAAGTAGCGAAATATCGAAAAATGGAAAAGTAGACATAGTACATGAAAATCGCACGAAATTATATGTACAAAATAAAAACTTTGATTATATGGTTGATACTTAAAAAAAAAAGAATTGTTTAGTCTTATTAATGTTAGTTTTAATAAATGTATCTAATTTTTTTTATTTTAATGGATTTCACTTTACTTAAATATGTAAAAAAAAAGAAAGTGTAAAACAAAAAATGTCGCTAATATTATTATGTAATAATTTTTTTTTTCTGTTGGATGGATGGTGTAGTAGTGTAAGTGAGTATTAATGTACGACGCATATTGTTCGATATACATATATATACGATTATTTGAAATAATGAACTCAGTCTTGCTAAGAACTTCGTTCGTTTCATTTTATCTCACAACTCCCACTGTACAGTGTTACCGATAAAACTACATCAGAACAATATTTTAATAGAGTATTAAGGTACAAAATTCCTATGATTTGTGACGCAGAACAAAACTGTGCAGTCCCAGACGTAAAAGACAGAGATCAAGAGATGAAAGATAAAGGGAAATCACATGCTGATAGGAAAAGAAAGGCCAAAGATCATGAATTAGAACCAGGTGACAAAGTGTATATAAAGAATATGTTAAAAGAAAATAAGGTCAGTTCGGAATTTAATGAAATACCACATACAGTAGAAAGAGCGAAGGGAGGAGACATCGAGATATCCAACGACGAAACAGGACATAAGCTTAGAAGAAATATCCTTCACTTTAACAAAGTCGAAGGAGAATGGAGAGTTCAAGGAAATGAAACGGAAGAAGAAAGTAGTGTCCCTGAATAAAATAAAAAAAATAATAATAATCTCGAATTAAGAAGAAAGTAGTGTCCCTGAATAAAAAAAAAAAAAATAATAATCTCGAATTATAATGTAATTAGAAATTGAATTAAAAATTCTGATTTATTATGTGCCCGCATCTAAATTAAAACAAGAAAGGGATGTAGTGTATGTGCTTAGTCTTGTGCACATATGGCGCTAGACTAGAGGGCGCCTCAGTCGACAGCGAACTGTCAGACGGAACGGTAGTTGTTGCGTGTTGTGTGTGTTGACGAGCCGATACTTGGGCAATAAACCGCGACATTACAAGCAACTTATTGCAAAACATAATTACGTAAATATTTACGAAACATTTATTAGTAAAATGGAAAAAAAAATTAAGAAGTGGAGGGTATTTAGGAAATTGATAACGATCTAAGAAATATGGTATAAACTCCTTATTCATGGTTTCCTTATTCGCATTTCAATATTCCCGGGTGAAAAAAGTGCAACCCAGTTCCTATATTCGCGGCTAAAAATCTTATTCGCGGATGCAATCGGTAAACACATAAAGATCGGTGTTTTTTATTAACGCCTCGGTATCCTTTGAGTACTGCGGGTACGTGCCGAGGCGGTTTTTATAAAGAATGTTAACGAATGGACTAATATCAAACTAAAACAAACCTTATTGCTACTAGTCTAAAGGTAATTATCAAATGTTGCCGCCACAATTTCGCGACTGAAAAAGAGACTTCAACACGGCCTTGAATTCAAAAATCTTGAGTTAAGGCTTAAGAATGACTCATGAACTCTGTGATTACTTTATGAAAATTGATCCATCTATAGATAGGAGCCTTATTTTTAAAAGGCAAATTTTTAATGCTACGTCTGAATATCAATCTCAATTTGAAAAGTATTTTATAATAATAATAATGTTTATTTCAGACCATTGATTCATACATTTTATGGCAATGTGTTAGTAACAATTTTTGCCTTTTTAACTATGTTAGTATTGTTAGTTTACATTTAATATTAACTACTTAACCTACTTAATTAACCCTACTGTTGTCTCCATTCAGTGATGCTGTATGGAGCAGTCGGGCCTGGCAGCAATCATCCTTAGCATGCTGTTGTCGGTGGTACGTAATCGCTATAGCAGAAATGCTGCTTTTTTACGCCTCAAAGCGAAGAAGTCGTCTGTGCACGCGTCTGCGAATATTTTTGAGGCGCCACAGCGCCACGGCAGCCCCAACAGCATCCTAAAGGCATTGTTATATTGAACCCGCAGGGCGTTATAGGCGCGGCGCGTATATGCCACCCACAGTCCACCGGTACAAAAAGACTGACAGAACGCTTTAAATAAAGTGACTTTCACATCTACAGTGCACCTTGCGAATCTGCGAGCAAGCATATTGCCCCTCACCGCCAACGCCCTGCGTTCCCTCTCAATATCCTCGTCATCTCTTAGGTCACTCGTGACGATATGGCCGAGGTACCTAAATCTCTTCACGGCCTTCAGAGGTACACCATCAAGACATACGGGTGGCACATGGCGCGGCTGCTATTTCGGTGCCCTAAATATAAGAATTTCACTCTTCTTCAAGTTATATGTTAAACCATGTACCTCCGCACATTCTTACAGATAAGCAACACCTTCTTCAGCCCAGCTATTGAAGGACTAAGCAGCACCATGACGTCTGCATAACTTATATTGTTCACACATACGCCATCGATATGGCAGCCGTTCAACTAGTTAGTTCACATATATATTGAACAAGAGGGGTGTGCTCAGTCCGCTCTGCCTCACACCGCAGTCCAACCTGTATTCCTCCGACAAAGCACCGACCCATCTTACCTGGTTTCGCTGGTTAGCATACCAGTATTTCAGAAGGGACATGTATTCCGCCGGCACACCCGCGCTCCTCAACTAGCTCCATAGCAGATCATAGGAAACCAGATCAAATACCTTCGATAAGTCAAGGAAGCACGCATATACCGGCGTCCTCCGATCGGTGTAGTACTTGACAGTGTGTTTTAGACTAAAGATAGCGCTCTCCATCGAAACTCCCGATTTAAAACCAAATTGTACATCACTTATTTTTATGATTGTTTTAAACAATCGCTTAACACACTATCAAACACCTTAGCCGCGATGGTAGCAAGCGAGATGAGCCGGTAATTGCTCATGTCAGACGCGTCACCCGTTTTATTTT
>DWJK01005934.1:0-10818 GCA_018248815.1 Croniades pieria auraria | reverse complement strand
GGTTAAGGCCGTAGTCCTCCACGCTGGCCAAGTGCGGGTTGGCGGACTTCACACATCTTAGAAACATTTTTTTTTTTATATATTTTTTATAAATTATAATTTATATATTATATTTTTATTATAAATTATATTTTTATCAATTATTTTTTTTTTAATTATATTTTTTCTTTACAGTTGATGAAAGGCAGGCATTATCAGAAGCGGAAGCAGAGGCGGAAGTAGAGGCGCGATTCTTCTTACCGAACGAACTGCTACTTAACCTAGGTGGATTAGGTAATAATATATTGTCTTTTATACCAAATAATTGTATTCTTCTAATGAAGATATAAATTCTCAGTGACATGAATACGTTTCACCATTATCATTATTATGAGCCTGTATCTTTCTATTGGATATAGGCATTTCTAATTCACCCCATTGAACTGAATCTTCAGCTCTTTGAAGTCACTGACCATTGCCTGTTACTTTTCTTATATCGTTACTCTGTTTGGAAGACGTACATCTGCGTTGGAAAAATACTAAGATTTTTCAACGATTTGAGTGAAGGCTAGTTGATTTGACTTCAGTGTACCATTCCAAATGGAGTCTATATTTTGGCGTGTCTCTAATATTTCATATTTATGTGCCTTTTTACTTCTTTCAACAACAAAATAAAAATCGCGTGTTGTAACTATCTATAAACTAAATGATCGTAATACAATCTGCATATTTTAGAGATCTCAATACTGGTTTTTCTAAGGCGCACGAAGTGTTTTAAACTGCATTTGGCCAGCGCAATAAGTCATGGCTGCTCCCTCATTGTGACGGAAGACGTCTATGTAAAGTGCAATATCTGTAGTGCAATGATAAAACTTTTGATTATAACAACGATGATAATAATGATGATAATTATGTTCATTATATGACATTTCGTTTCCTGATTTGAAACATCTCTTTATTTGGGAATAAGTTTGATGATCTTTTTTCAGGATCGCCAAGATGCTCCCAGTCAGGAGACATGTTCCAAATTAACGGGTACGGCGGCTGCTATGTCTGCGCCTGCTTCACGTCCGTTTTCGGTTCCCTGTATCCCAAATGTGCGCCGTGCAATCGATGTGCTGGTAGGTTCTACTTTTAGGGCTTAAACGGTGACAATTTTTTCTTTGTTATTAACCCCAAAATGTTTGCAGAGTGAAGAGTCAAACTATGGCTAAATTTGATTTTGATTCCAGTTCCCGACCCATGGGTTCTCCCTCGTCCAATACCATTACCGGAACCCGTTGACGTCTTAGCAGATTGTAAGTATGGTTATTGACGCAAGTTGAAGTGCAGAAATCAGTTTTCGTATGTTCGAGTACTCATGTCGAATATTCGGTAGGGTCCAAAACATCACAAGATGTATATATTGAGAACTGAAGATTTATTTATAGCATAATATTAATGAGTATTGTGGTAAATCAAGCAGTTTCCTAACAATAAAATCCAAAAACTAAGACTATTGAACAATTGTATACCTAAGAACTATTCATAAGTAACATGCGGTATGTATGAAAAGCAACTATTTCAATATACAGGTTCACGACCCGTAATAGTACCAGGCCCGCCCCGTCCGTACCCAGTACCGGTACCGGTACCAGGAAAACGGGTAATAGTTCCCGTTCCTGTCCCAGTACCTTCCCCACCAGAAAAGATCTACATCCGTGGTCCGTCGGTTCCCGTGCCAGTACCAATTGAAAAGCCTGTGCCTTTTCCATACCCGGTCAATCGACCATACCCGGTTCCATCACCGCCGAGAATATTAAAAGTGCCGTATCTGATTCCTGAACCAGTGCCCGGACCAGAAAAGGAAGTCCCGGTGCCTATTCCAATTCCAGTTCCATCAAAGCCAGTTAACGTACCCGTGCCTGTGCCCGTACCTGGGCCTACTAGGGAAGTACCAGTGCCCGTACCAATGCCCTCACAACCAATTCCTGTACCATTCCCAGTTAACCGGTACATTATCACGCCGGGCAGAGCCAGGCTCATTCCAGTACCAGTACCTTATAGTGGTAAGTACCGTTCACTCGAAATAAAAATAAAAAATGTTTGACATGAATAATGGCAGCTAAAATGATATTTTTCTTTTTTTACAGAAACCAAATTGTATCCCGTACCAGTGATTATTTACGTCTGTAAGTAACATTTATTCTTTTTCATGAATACTTATCTTATGTAAAAGTAAATAAATTCACCTCTCGTTTTCGTATAGTGTTTTCATACAAAAAAAAGAATATTTCTTTACCTTTGCTTTAAAGTTTATTAAGTGTCAATATTTTAAAATGTCTTTTCCAGCACCGATTTGCCGTGAATACGAGCCCTTGACGCCATTCTACGTTCCTGAATACCCTTGCCATGTACTCACCTGCAAAATCAAATACAACTTCGTCTACCTGGAATCCACATTCAAGCAAGGATGCTGTAAGGATCCTTCAAAAATATGTTTTATTTCCTACCACTGGCAAAAAGCCTAAGGTTTATCAAACATAATATTCCTTAATAACAGTTGATTATTCCAAGGTAAGTAAATCCTCTAGATCACAAGGGTAGCATCGACAGCATCTACAATGGTGAATAATAATTTTTGTCTTGATGATTTATCACTAACAGTTTTTATATGTTTCTTCTTATGTTTTATAGTCTTAGTTTTTAAAGGAAATGATAAACACTTTTGCGTAATGAACTGCTTGATCTACCGTCGTTAAAAGTCTACTCGATATGCACATGTCGATAAGTGCTAGGGCAATTATAAAACTATTAGATGTTCCAATTTTTCCCAGCCGAAGAAATATCAACGATTCGTTCATGGAAAAGTAGGTAACAATATTTATATTAATCTGCACACTTCTTATATCGTTTATAGCTGCTGTGGTTAGTAAGAAGCGAATGTATGTATTTACCGATGTGACATGTCATGGGATATTCCATGGGAAAATATACTAACACCGTAATAGACCTGAGAAATCTGTTAGGTAATGAAATTCTAAAATAACTTTCAAACAATTAACGAGTATTTCGTTTCTCGACATATTAACATCACATCTGAAGTTTCCTGACGACTCCTCATTTCTGTACTATTGTCTACTTTCCTAGCGAAATGTTGTAAAGGTCTTTTAAATTCCCTAATTGATTTCGATAAAGTATCACCAGATTGTCAAGTAACACCAATATTGGACGTTTTTATCGAATTCAAGAAATAGTTTTTAATTTCAATTACTGCCCTGTGGCATTGGTAAGTAGCTTTGGTTGTTGCGTCGAATTATAAGTTCAATTTCCAGGGGAATATTGTGATATGTGTGTGATGAGCATCAGTGTTTTTTCTCCATCTGGGCATGTGTACATGAGGATGTTTTTCGACGTTTGTATGCGTATGTTCATGAACTGTCAGGTCTTCATAGCAAAGGTTAGCCTAGTTTGAGATGAGATGGACATATGTAAATTGTCCCAAGATATTATATTGTTATTGTTATACCTGCGTGTTTTTTTTTCTTGTTTCAGCTGGATCTGCAGCCGGTGGATTTTATCGTAAGTATTTATGTTCTGTAATCATTTTCGGAGTTCATTTCAATATATAAATATATAGAAGTAACCCGCATCCTTTCCTAGAAGTCAGCTTATTTCTATACTAAATTTCAACAAAATTGGCCTCATGGAAAACAACGACAGAATGATTTTCCCATTTCGACCATTCGAAAAGGTGTCCACCAATTAGAACTGATTTTGTTAAAAAATCCTTCACTTGTTATAATTTATTTATAGTTCATCTGTGGGATAATATTTCATTTACACTAATTGTGAGGAACACATTGAAATAATTGATATGCTTATCCTGGTTCACAGTATAACAGGTTTCGGCCTAGTTTTAGTTCAATAAAACCTGAGCTTTATCTGGTGAGAAGAATTATAAATGACATAAACTTTAAGCGTCCATAATCACGGCATGTGTGGTACGCAATTCGAACGTATGAATTGTTTAATCAACATTATTTTAAAAACTGAAGTTTTTAAATGATAAAGAGCATACACAGTTTAGAGACTTATATTATCATTTTCCAGCATTAAGGAGTATATCAGGGTCGGCCGCTGCCAACGCCAATGCTGGAGCATGGGGAGGCTGGAACTCTGCGAGCGCTAATGCTAATGCGGCTGCTAAATACCTTGGAGGCGGGTCCGGCGGTGGTTCGCTGCTAGGACGTCCTTTTGGTTTAAATTCTGGAGGGGGCTACTCAAATGCCGAAGCAAATGCCGCAGCAAACGCCAATTCCGGATATGGCGGTGGTTACTACCCTGGCGGAGGCTATTCTAACGCTGAAGCGAGTGCAACAGCGAGCGCTGGAGCCAACCCTAGCTCTAATTTAATGGGCCCTAGTCTATTTGGTGATTCTGGGTATGGTGTACGTCCCTTTGGAGGAATGTGGCCAGATGCGCAGGCGGCTAACGTAAACCCATACGCAGGCTTTGGAGACCTTGCTGGTAGCGCTTTCGACAGTGGATTTGGAGGATTCTCTAACATACTGTCTGCGCTCAAGAGCGGCGATTCCGAAAATAGAAAATGAGGTATGTCCCTTTAATATGAAAAAAAATTACTTCTAACACATTTTTTCTATTTATTTAGATTTTTTTTGCCTGGGTATTACGGTTTTATGAATGAATTAAAAAAATTGGTCCGCGTTATAAAAGAAAGGAACGCAAGTTTTATGTTCAGTACGATAAATACATCAAAGGCTCAGTAAGGTAGACACAGAAACTGTCCATGATCATTTAATTAACAACAATAGCATATAACAGCATTGGTAGATTACCGGAAGTAACATAAAATTCTACGATCACAGTACATTCATACTGAAGACTTGCTGAAATAATCTTAAGTAATATTGTCTTGTTCTAGCATAACTTCCATGTCGAGCGCTCAGAAATGATCTCCTGACCAACGCGCGCACAATGGACCCGATGTGTTTAGAACATGTTAGGCATTCAAAAAGACAATATCACGCTTCACACTTAAGCAATAAACGATTTAGTGGGATTAATAAATGGCAGTTTAATTTAACTTTGTCCTCCTACCAAATTTAGAAAAGGATTATGTAAGTTCCATTTCACTGATAAAAATACAGCAAAACTGGATGTTACTGTTATTTACATCTGACAAAGCTGTTTTAAGGTACAGGTAACGTTAATTTAATTTCGCATCATTTTCAACGTTGATTATTGCGAAATAGCTAACGAACATCGCACAGGAGATATTGCAATTCGCACAGGGAGAATACGTAACATAACTTTGTCCATCAATTCCAAAAACCAGCTATTTGGTTAATTCGAGAATAAAACCAGAAGAATCTGACATTCCTTGAATTTCAAAAATGTAGAAAGTTTAACTTTTAAATCTAGCGTCTCTTTAATGTGGCTGCAATTATATTTGTAGTCACAACTGTCTGGAGCCTGCACGCGACAATCCAAACCGTGCTCGCACTTAGGGGAGGTCCATTTAAAACGACATTTGAGTCGCAGAAGCGTGTATTTGACATCGTTTTCTGCTGCTGCGCTGATTTCACCGAAATAACTTAGAAGATGCAGTATTTATTATTGGATGTTACACATAATATTATTTGGGATAATCGGTGTAAAAAGAATTCAAGAGTCGTTTTAATTTCCTCAATATTGTGATTCGTTTAATACTTCCGAAGCGTCGCTTACGCTCTTATTAGTACATTTTATTACCGTTTATCTCAACTTTTAATTTAAACTAACATGTATAACGAATAACCGTTCACTTGTAGCGAATTAAAATTGTTGTTCTTAATGTATTGGTCATAAATCATATACCGAATGGCTTTCATGGAAAATTAGAAAAAGTATAAAAGGGTCTAATGTGGAAATTGCCCAAGCTACTCCAGTAACATCGTTCGGCATTACAAACTAGATTTAAAAGTGGAGTGAAGATATCAGCCATTATAAAAGATGCAGGGGGGCATCCTCGGGAGCTTTTGCTTCCTAGCCTTCCTGTTATCTTTAGGAATAATTACTTTAGGAGAAGCTCAAAATCCAGAAGATTTCAAGACGGGTTCGTACAAAAAGTTTTTATACCTTCACGTTGTTTCAATTATCAAACCAATGTATAATGATAAAAATCTCATAATAAGACTATGTAAGTGGCCCGGATAACGTTTTACAGTACATGACATGATTGGTTACATGTTTAATTTACCAGGATTACAAGACAGCCCCACATCAAATGACGGAGGGTACAAATTTAATGAAGATGACTCTGATGACCGATCAGCCCTTAGCTTACTTTCGGGACTCAATACAAGACTATATCCCAATAACTATGGAATCATGTTTGGATCAAACTCTTATAGTCCGTTTGGTTCCTATACCCCAGGACATAATTTAGGCTCAAGTTTCGGTGAAGCTGATGCATTATCTCAGAGCCAGGCTATGGTAACAGGGTTTGGCACGAATTATGCGTCAATGGCAGCGGACACTAACTCTCAAGCACTCGCAGAATTAAACTATCACAGTTCACCTTACTTGTCTGATTATTTTGGTGCAGGATCGAGTTTCACTCAGGCTCAAGTCGAAGCTCAAGCAAACGCTAATGCCCAAGCACTCGCCGAGTTAACCTATCATAATTCACCTTACGTCTCGGAAAATTTTGGCGCAGGATCTAATCTCGGTCATTCCCAAGCTGAGGCTCAAGTAAACGCTAACACTTATGGATTGGGTAGTTTTAATCCAGCAACATTTAATCAAGGATATGGGTCAAATTTCATACAAACTCTAGATAATAATAAAGTAATAGATTCAATACACAGTCCAAGTTACACTTCATCTGAAGCAGATGCATTGGCCCAATCAATTGCTTTAGGAATGGGTTATGGAGGTTATGGATCAGGTTATTTAGGATCTGGCTCAGTTGTGCAATATACTCCAGGTGATACTCATTCATTTTCAACAGGATTTGAGTCTAGTCTCAATTTAGCAGAAGCAAGCACACATGAACAAGCACTTGCTTCAGGATTGGGTTTAAGTTCAGGAAGTTTATTTAACACTGGCTATTTGAATTCCGGGCTTTCCTCCGTAAATGCCGATGTCTATCATACAGGAACAAATTTACAGCCTGAGTTAGGTTTATCGCCAAATTCTGATACTAAACTTCTGCACTTTGGAGTCCATGGCCCAATTGCTTCCAATCTAGGATCAACGTTAACTGAAGCCCAATATACAGCAAATGCTCAAAATTTTGTAAATATTGAAAGTAAGTTAATCAATTGAATTGAAATATTTCACAAAAATTTTTGGCATTAACATTAATAAACTATGGTCTTTATTTCGCAGATGAATTAAACATCGCCGCAGCAAACACATTTGCTGGTACGTAATTACATAACAAAAGTCTCTATTATATATTTTTAAGTAGTGCAAGCCACGAAAGGTGAAAATTTATACGCAAAAGTACGCCAAATATTGTAATAATTGCAAAACACGTTAACATGGGTACGTAATAATAACTGAGACAAAAACTATTTCGCAGGTGTCAATTCCTGGTTAATTCCTGATGATTTATACGTTATGCCACATATTATACCTGGTAAGAGCTTATGTTTCACTATTATTAAATTCTGTGCTCGTAAAAAATATTTCGGTACTTTTTTGTGCTGTTGTCTCTTTTGGAAATCTTATAGACATCATCACTCTTATTTATATAACCTGTCCTATGGATATAACCAGTCTTATTGATATATGTAAGCAGTCTTATTGATATCATCTGTCTCATATTTGTATTTACAGGCGGAGAAAATATGCAAATATGTTCCAAGGAGGGCGAGTTCCACAACTTATGGTCAACTGGATTCGAGTGTTTGATATGCGCTTGCATTTCACAGCTTGGTCATTTGACTCCGGTCTGTGTGAAATGCGATCTCTGTTCTGTACCCACCCCTGTTCCTCCACAACCAATCCCATCTTTTCCACCACTACCAGCATTAGTCCCTGCACCTGAAGGTATGACAATATTCGTTATATTATCTCTCAGTACTTCAATCAAATCTAGATGCCATATCTTATTTGTCTATTAGATTAATATCCAGTTCATTGGTTTTGAAAATGTTTACGCTGTCGCAACTTTTATTCCTGTGGGATGTACCGATGATTTCCTTTAAATCATTCACACCTACGCTCCCAAAATATCGATATTTATACTTGTCGTTTAATGCCCTGAAATCTTATGTCGTGGCAAAAAATTCGTTTTGTTATCTTAAATGTTACTTCACATACTCATATGAAATATAGGACGTGACGCATGTGATTGCTCGCGGATCAACGTTAATATTCAAATATCTTTGTCAAGCTTTATGTTCTTTGTCAACCCATATGTACGAGTATATACCTATATTATCTCACATGTGCTGCCTTATCTCTCACTTGACAGCCGCGGAACAATGTGGAGATTTTTTATCCCACCGCATTTATTTATTTTCGAACGCAGGTTTGTTTAACCCATTATAACGAATGGGATCAAGATTAACACGTAACACGTTTTTTTCACTTATTTCTCACGCACATAGTTGTTTATGGAAACACTGAACTTAGTACTCTGTAAAGTAGTATTTTTCAAATCAACATAAAATGAAAAAATTTCTGCACTTTAAATACGATTTTGTACCTAATTTGAAGTTACAAATATCTAGTAAATATTATGTGTAGGTACATATATTGATTGCCTCGTTGGTCGAATGGTTGCAAGCGCGACTGCTGATCACGAGGACCTGGGTTCGATTCACGGATCGTTACTATTGCGTTTTTCTAACTTAAAACTAACAGTAGTACTTTGGAGCCTGGATTTGTCTATAGCAATAGATTCACCATCTAACGCTAAACGTAACTGATAAATCATGGGACTGTACTACACTCCTTTTCCTACCTCTTCGGGGATTACAGGTGTGATGGTACATGGACAACATGTAAGTAGAGTAAGTCATGGTACAAATTAAATAACTATAAATGCCATAATCGGAACAGCAGATTTACTATAAAGCCGTCTTATTGTAGGCGTAGTCAGTGCATTCGGCGCAACGCCTCTCATTTAAGTGCCAACACAGCTGGCTGGCGCAATAAATTACTTTTAACGTTAATAATCGCATTATCGTGTTCGCAGTGAGTTGTGATCCGCTCCCCACGAACACTCCATTCCAAAACCCATTGAACCCATGCCAAGTCTGCATATGCCAGTATTCATTCGGGTCCGCGCCCGATGTGAGGATCACTTGCGAGGAAAGCCCCACGTGCGGTAATGTTATCGCTCTACTATTTGTACTAATTGTGTAGGTATTGCTTTTTAGTTATTAGTTATTTTATTAAAACTAGACACGCAGTAAAGCATGAACATAAGTTACGAGTAGCATGTAAAGCTTAAACCCTAACGGGTTACCCTTAGAAAAAACCGGACCTTCGATAAAAACCAAAGAAGAAAAAAAACAGACAAGAACAATACGAAATCAAAACTAGTCCATTTTATATTAGAACGTAAGGTAAAAATTTTGACAGTATAAAGCAAGATGGTGGGTTCTATTGATAAAAGGCATACAATTGATGTATGGGCTGTAACGAAAATATTTTATTGCAGTGCTCCCATCCGACTTAACGACTATACGTAAGTACTTAGACCTAATAATTATCAGTGAAATCGTTATATAATATATTCTCGACGCATTTGTTTAATAAATAATATTGATTTATAATAAAGTAGCTATCATGAATTATATTTTGAACACCTTTATACAATGAACAATATTGAACTGATATTGATACAATGAACAATATTGAACTGATATTGATACAATGAACAATATTGAATTGAACAATATATAGCTTGTTTCCTTTTTTTTTGCATCTGTGCATCCATTTAAGAGCTTTGATGTGATTTGATTTGAAGAAATAGCATATATTTCTGAAGCTGTAATCTGAATTTTCCATATTGTTGTCCAAACAGCGCCCATATCGGAACCCCCTGCTCCAGTTCCATGTAAGTAGACAGATGCTCATGATGCCCAGTAGCTTGTTTTAAGGACCATAAGTGTAACAATGATTAAATTTTTTTTTTAATTTTCACACATAACATGTAATTTTTCTTTGGAAATGCTGTACCATTGAGCGAATTTAACGGACAATTTTTGAATATATTGTCAAATTTGTTTGGGTTCTATATGTGTGTGTTTTTAATTGAATATAATTTGCTGCAATAGTCAACGGAACCATTGTATGGGACCATGCACACCTTAAATTTCTCCGTAATGTTCTCAAATCTGTATGAAGTTTGCCAACCTGCGCTAAGGTTACCAACTTGCATGGCAAACTAGGGCCATAACGTACGATAATAATCCTGACTGTATCTTTAAGATTATAAATTTCTGTCCACACCAGTGCCAGTTTGTGAGCGATTTCCACCGAACGTGGTGTTCCCTCATCCGTTCGACATCTGCAAGAACTGTGAGTGCATAGTGTCGTACACCGCTCAAAAGCCTCAACACCAGATCGTATGCCAGCGCACGCCTGAGTGCGGTGAGTTGCCTGACAGAGTTGTTATTTGTATATGACGGGATGTATGAGCAACTTTATTCATATAATGTCATTTTCCACCAGTAGAATGACGGTGGCAAAATATTGAATAATACGGTTACACTCGTGGTGAAGTGGCCTATTTGAGGTTTGATTTATATTTGATGCTTTAGGAACCAGGTGGAACCGTACTTATTAAGTAGTGCAAAGACAATGCATGACGTTTTATTTATGGAATGGAGAGGT
>DWJK01005933.1:0-10818 GCA_018248815.1 Croniades pieria auraria | reverse complement strand
ATTTTATACGCAAAGTGGCTGGCAGTGATATGATGCGAAGAGCTGAAGATCGAGCTCGGTGGCGTGCTATTGGAGAGGCCTATGTCCAGCAGTGAACGATAACGGGCTGATGATGATGAATATTATTCAGTTTAACAAGTATCGCTCAATGTGCCTGTTACATCCCGTACGACACATTTTTCAGCTCATACACCTTGATTTAACTCTAGTCACATTCAAACTTCAAAAACCAATGGTTTACAGTCAAATCACAATCCCGACCATTAGTTTGACACGGACACGTCAAGATGCAACCAAAGATCACTTTCGCTTCATTAGAGCGAATTAGGTAACGTAGAGAGTATTGCCAAATAAATTACAAGCATCCTATCATTGATTTGAAAGCACATTTAAGAACATTAAAACCGATTCTCATTTAACAACATCATAGAGGCGTTCTTGGTGACTTTTACTTTTATTAACTGTATTTTATCGGTTTCCTCACCTATTATTTATTATTATTATTTAATTATGATTATATCTTCACGTCAGGAATACAGAATTACAGTAGGCAGAGAACATCAGTTGTCAAATACCTCTATCCTTACAGACCTGAAGTATTTCTCCTGCATTCATCACTAAAATAATATTATAGTTACTACAATTATAGTATTTACTGAAATAAATTGAAGTTTTAAAGATAACAAGGAAAGTGAATTTCAGTGATAAATACACTGTTATAATGTAAATGTTAACTAGTGGTAGCCAGGAATGGCAGAACGTCAATATAAGGAATGGACGCCTCGCTTCAGTTGGCGTCTACAATTCAAACACACTTTAATAAAATTTCACTCAAATGTATGCACAGTCTGTGTTATTATAATATCTGTTCTATTTATTGCATTTTACAACCTAACACGAAAGTAAATTAAAATTGATTATTAATAAATAGTTCATCATTCAAACTGATTATATCACGTCATTCAAATGTTCATAATATCACATGATATCATTCACATATTCGAATACTTTGTTTTCTATCATAATTTTTTAAATCAAGTCCTGTTTATATACTTACATTTTCAAATTTATAAATTATTTATTTACTCTTTAATAACTGTCAATATTATGCTTTATATTATCTATACATATAATACAACTGTAACTGATTGCTGTCCGTACATGGCAAAGATATTTAAAAATTCATAATGGGGTGCCTTTATATACGCAAGAGAATTCAAAACAATGTTTTTTCAATTTGTCTGTCTGATGTTTGTACACGATAATCTCAGAAACGACTTATACGATTTGAATGCAGTTTTCAGGATTATATCGTGATGGGCTTAACATTGAGTGTTTCATTTAAATCGGTTAACAAATAAAGAAGTTATGTCAATTTATTTTTTCTAAAGTTACGAAATATACGCGTACGAAGTCGCGGGCACAGCTAGTAATTATATATAACTGATAACAATTTAGAGGCACTTAAAGAAACGTTTCTATTGAAACTGATGAAAAACGCTTTTGCGACTTAGTTACAAAATAGATATTGAAAAAAGCTTTTGTTAAATAATAATGGATGTGTAGGCCGCCTGCTTCTCCGTTTCCTTACATGAGAAAGGTAAGTATCATCTTAATTAAAAGTTCGGGGTTAAGGACGTTGATCCAGAGGCTGATTGAATCAAGGTGTAACAATGAAACTGAGGAAAACAGATGCTCAAAAATTTAAGTATTCTATAAAGGAATCCATACGTAAAGAATATATAATCTACGATCTATTCAGAAATAAAAATGAGACATCAATAAATAAATATATTTTTAATTAATATTTGTCGGTCATGTTGTGGAAGTGAATAAATAAATATTTTACTGCATAGGAAATATTTTGCGGTGTTTAACATATGCTATCGACTATCTTTATCGAAGTTTTAAAATAATATATGTTTTGTCAAATCAGTACTATTTTAATATAGAAGGAATTACTAAACAAGTTGTTCGCACCGAAATAAGTCGCGTATGTTGTTTTAAAAGGATTTAATATGTTTCTCCTTATAGGTTTAACAAATTTATTAGAATTGGAAGTTGGCGAGAACAATTATTTGGAAGAAGTTAAACGCAGTACGTTTTCGCCGCTCAAAAATTTAAGAGTACTACATCTCTGCCACAACAGCAATTTGAGATACATCAGCCATAACGCCTTTCGCGGCCTGAAAGACAAATGGACTCTCAAAGAGGTGAGAGTCTTTTACTATACTTTTGTTACACTTAGTTTAGCTGCAATTTTCACGGCTTTTACCGTCTTCATTCATATCGAAAATTCATTTAAAGTGAAAATGTATAAAAATGTATGGAATCTCCAATCGAATATTACGATGAAAAAAAAAACAAAATGTAACCTATTGTTTACATTAGGCATCGTTAAAAAAAAGTTAAAGGTCGTTATAAATCTACTGGACGCGTTCGAGATTTATCATTAAGTCAAATGTCAAATATAAAGTGAATGAATCATTGGCATATATACATGTAACACATACGAACGTGAATGATGGGATTACACGTTCTAATATTAGTGTGTGGTGAGATAATGCGATATATGTTGAAATGTGAAGTCATAGGTAATATTAACAACTAACATGATTTAATAATCACATAATCAGTTAGGTGTGTCCAATAGAGCTCGGCCCAGATAAGGTTGCTTACTTGACTGTCTACTAACTGGGTCAGCTGATGAATCAATTATACACATGGCATTGCAAATTTTTCCCAAATTTCACATACGACACTGACTCATACTTTAGGCAATGATAATCATTAATAACATATTGAATTAATGTGAGTGCATTTCTTTTAAATATCTTAATAAAAAGTTTGTTTTCTATTTATTTCAATTCAACAGGTTTATTTAGACGAGAATGACTTGAGTGAACTGTCTACAGATTTAATGCCATGGAGCAAGCTTGAAGTTTTGGGAATGACAGGCAACCATTGGTTGTGCAACTGTGACCTAGCCAACATTGTCACTAAACAGGAAGCTGGTACAAAATTCAAAAAAGGAGAAGTTCCATAGTGAGTTTGATAAAATAATTCATTAAAAAATCAGAAATATCTATGACATAATATTATGGATAATTGTATAAATCTTTTTACATATTTCGCGTTTACATATCTTTCAGTGCTTGTAGTTTTGACTATTTAATGTATTCCAGTTTGGGCCAGGTAGAAATTTGAGAAAATATATTTGAGATATTAAGGGCTATTAATAATTTCCAAAAGTCAGTTCTGCCAAAATACTCATTGTCTACCAAACTATAATAGCTTGGAGTTCAGGCTTCACCAAGTATGGTGACATTTTTGGTTAACATTGGTATATACAATATAAACATCAGATAAGTAGAGCCATACATAGTAACATAAAATAAGAAAGTGCACCACATTATGGGACATATAGTTGATTCTGTTATTGGTCACAACATAAATATTCTTCAAGTATTAAATAGCTTTATTTTTTACAGTTGTGCAGCACCAATGAGGTTAAGTGGAGCCTACATAACAAATATTACTTTATCTTTTTGCCCAACTCTTGATACTACATTCATAGCAAAAAAAGGCTTTGGCTTTTCTGATCTAAGGCCAAAGCATATTTTATGGAGTATACTGGGCGTCGCTGCAGTAGTGGTCATTGGCATGCTGTGTGGACTACTCGTGAACGCCACAAAAGCCATCATCTACAAGAAGAACTTGAGGAGCCAACCAATTCGCTACATACATATTTCTAATTCTAGCTTTGCTTAAGCATGCACTTTTAAATGTTGGCATTGAGTGCAATTAATTCTATAGTAACTGTTTAGGATCAAATAGTAATAATGTAAAATAAATAAATCTGTTTCCATACTGATCAATGCTTTTCCTATTTCTGTAACTCACCTCCTTTGGCCCTGATAATGAATTTGCATACTGAACAAATTGTTCAAGAAGTCTTTCCGATTTATGTGATAGTTCACTAAATGTGTGGAATTCATCGAGTTTGTGTGCACAGCTCCCACACACCACCTGAGGCAGCATGTCGACCGGAGACACCTAAAATCATAATAAATCTGATCAGCCATGTTTGCTAGAACCTTAGTAAGATGAGGAAATAAGTTGGCCAGTGACCTTTGTGAGTGTAATCATAAATGATGACTCACTCCTGGACAATCTGATAACAAACTTAAGTGTTCATAAACTAGTTTGCCAATATCCTGCTATGATTTTAACAAAGACAACATAAAGCGGCGATGTTGTTCCCCCACATATAAAATGTAGCTCTATATTTAGAAAATATTGATACTCAAAATAGCAGTGCAGTAGTTTATTATGGGAGTATTCGATGCTGAATCCTTGGGGAGGTATAGGAGTGCGCGCAGCGAGAGGCGAAGAGAGAGAGGGCGCGAGGAGCCGCGGAGGCAGCGCGGATCTCCGCGCGTTCCTTTGTTATCAGCGGCGCGACCGCGGCTGATACGGAGCCGCCACCCGCCTCGCCTATCACTTCCACGAACAACATTAGTCATACGCTCGAGCACTCGACGCGTGGGCCGTAACATGATATCACAATGCGAAAATACCCAACACCCGCGAGAAAGTTAATGGCGCTTATCAGTATCCACAATCTCTTACGCTTATGCTAAACTTTCACACGAGAAAACGCCGTCCTCCCGGTGGCCATGCTCTAAAATCGTCTCAAATTATTACCATTATCGACAGGTACGTCGTTATCATCTCGGAAAGTCGTGATTTATCCTTATCACGATCAAATATTGGGAGTTTAACATCACTGCAATTATCGCCACAGAATGATAAACAAAGGCGACACACTGAATGGAACTTCGGCGGCAAATTACACATATTTAGAAATCAAAACGAAGAAACGTGATCACAACGAAAGAAAACATTTAGAAATTAATGAAGTAACTAATACAAAATTAAAAAGACTTGTTGAAAATATAACTCAGCATGCGATGATGTAGGATACATCACATCGCGATTGTCAACCAAACGAACGAGCAAGCTACACACACACAGAAAAGCCCCATTGTTTACGGTACGCTGATTATTGCGTCTGTATGCGCTAGATTATGGCGCTAGTGGTCGGCTAGTTGACGTACTGATAAAATGATAACACTGTCAAATGATTTCTACTATCACATCAACAAATAATTGGGAAAAATAAACTTTTATTTCCAAGTTAATTAGTAAGTTTATAATAGTAGATAGTATTGATAATGAACATCTTTTAGCACTGTATAAACTTAAAAGCAATAATAAGTTACTTTATTTTTCATATAGCAATACTATACGCATCTTAAATATTTTTCTCTCTAAATATTTTTCTCGTTATTATCATATTATATAGGTTTATTAATATATTATGAATTCATGAATAATTGGCAGAAAATATAATTATTAATTGTATATTTTAACTAGCAACAAGAAATGTTTAAGCAACGACGTCTGATCTGCTAAAATTATATTTATTTCCATAGATATTTCAATAGTAATTTACTGCATTTTACGAAAACTCATAGATGCCTCATACAGGTGGAAACTCTGAAAATGACTTTCCATCAAATAAGCGCTAAAATATATTATTACATTAGCTGAATAAATAACTGGTCTAGGCTTGAAAGTACCACACAGGGGCTATTCCCGTTTATTATATCCTGAAACGTCTTTATTCTAAATGACTGGTTCTTCACCTTCATGTACCACTGGGACTTCAGGAAGGCAATGGAAGTGGTTCTCGAAGTCGCCATATAATTTATAAAAATATATAAACGGTTCTAAATATACACACAACATATTCTTATTTTCCATCTCCAGACTTCACACATGTTGGTTCTGAAATATGTTTTTTAGTAAGGTATACAGTTAGTGATTCCAGGAAAGACAAAAGCTTAATCAAATGATATTTTATTGTCCGAAGGTCTAATGATGTCATTATTCTAAACAGTAGCAATCTCATGAAGCTTTAAAATGATGTTAAATGCATTTCAAAATAACGTTAAATGGATTTGGATAATAAATGAAGAGACAACATATGTCACGTATCGTATATAGTATTAATATTATAATGTAGCATATAGTAGTAAAAATTTAACTTGCAACGTGTATATGTTCAAGTGGAACATAGTTTGTGAGATAAATATTTTTAGTTGACATTATTTTGACATTTATCAAAACCAATATAATCAATAGTCACTCAATGTCTCGTGCTCGTGCGTGTGTTTATTATTAACAAAACGATATAATGTTATAAAATATTTAAAAATGACATTTATATTCTTACATGTTGCTATAATTTAATTTAATCATTGTAAAGTGTTTGGTTGGTGTTTATCAATTTGCCATTCATCATGACCGTGACCAAAGCTGAGGAAACAGTCGGTATATCGACGTCCGACACAGCGCAGTTGGTCACCAATATAGAAGCTAGCACTTCAAGTTATTCTCATCTAAATCAATCTACGAACTTTCAGGTATATTTATTAACCAATTCAGTAGTATTTTAACGAATTATATATTTCTGATGAAAATACTATCGATTTCGGAGCAGATAATGTATACGTAACATCCCGCCTGCCAGAAGGGGTAGGCAGAGGAGTGTGATACACTCCCACGTTTCGCCAGTTACGTTTAATTCCCATTAGGTGGTGAGCCTATTGCCGTACACCGGGCATAGATCCAGACTCTGGGTCACTACTAGAAATTCTGAATTAGAAAAAAACCCAATAGAACCAGACCCGGGATTTGTACACAGGACCTCACTATAGGCAGTCACGCTTATGACCACTCTACCAACAAGGCAGTCACAGCAAGAATATAGATCCAATCCTGTGTGACATGTGATTTTATATTTTTCCCCATGTGATATACAAAACCAGGATAAAATGGTTTTAATACAATATTTATTTTACTATCCAAATATAGATGTATGCTTTGTGCTCTGTAACAGTGTATTGTGAATAAAATTTGACAATGTATTATAATAAATAGTAGCAACTGAGAAGTGCTACAGCACTTAAGCATGTTTTGGAGCGGAAACTGCGACTTGGTAAACACAGCACAGGACACCCTCCAGCTAGATGGAGTGACGATATACACATAGTAGCTGGCAATGGTCTGATGTGTAGAGCAGAAAATCAAGCTCAGTGGTGTGCCATTGGAGAGGCCTACGTCCAGTAGTGGATGATGACGGGTTGATAGTGTATGTGTGGGCTACAGCATTTATATTAGTGTTGACAAGAGTCCTGTCAGGTTCATCATTATCATCAGCCTATTATCTTCCACTGCTGGACTAAGGCCTCTCCAATAGTACAACACCGAGCTCAATCTTCACCTCTTCACATCCAACTACATACCACAACCTGTCAGATTGTTGTATAAAATTTTCAATTTTATCTAGATAAAGCAAAATGAAATGCAGTAAGTGGTGACACATCATTAAAATAAAAACATTATTCTTGCAATGAAGAAAGTGCAGTGCATTATTGAATTCGATCGAACAAATAATAATAATAATGAATAATTAAAGAATTTTTTATTAATTAGTGTGATGAATGTTAAAGGCGAAATAAATTAATACTGAAGCCGAGAACAAAATCAAAAATATGAAATTAATTTATAGTTACAAAAGAAATTAGTCATATAATATGGAAGGCAGGAATATACACTTTTGGTCAAATTTGAAGTATTAACATCCTTTTGTTTGTCTGTAAACATAGTGTCTGTAGAATAATACATAAGAAGAAAAATGTGGTAGTACCCCACAAAAAAATCAATATTAAATATAAAGTTTCTGTAAACCAATGCAATATCCCATAGATGTAATCATTTATGTAAACAGTTTAAAAATGCTACAAATGTTGTTAATATATGTACTTGAATGTCATAAATATGTCCTTACAATAGTATACACATTTCTTGAACAAATCTTAATTTGTTATTTTTTTCACAATCTGACACTGGATATTGCACTGGATATTTCATATGAGATGGCCCAATATATACAACATTTTTCATAATTTGTAGCAATTTGGGTTAATTTATATGGCTATTGTAGTAACTTTCTAAACATAACATTACACTTGTAATCCACGAAATTGTAGGCAAAGGAGTGTAGTACACTTCCACATTTCACCAGTTACATTTAAGTCCCATGGAATAGGTAATGAGCCTATTGCCATACACTGGGCACAGATCCAGACTCACAGTCTCACAGACTCCAGACATCCAGACTCACAGACTCAGAGTCACTATTAGAAATTCTAAATTAGAAAAATCGAATAGTACCCAACAAGGGATTTGAACCCAGGACCTCCCAATCGACAGTTGGGCTTGCAACCACTCCACCAACAAGACAGTGAAAAGAAATTTTCTGATGCAGAATTTCAGTAATACTAGTTTAAGATTTAGTTAAACAGGTCATGCATGTACGAGTACGTTATTGTGATGTTATTGAATTAATAAAATTTATATTTCCTATGATGGTTCATTAAAATTGTACAGACAACAAACTCATCAGAAGACGACATACAAGGCAGTCATGGAGTTAGAAGGCGTAATCCCATTCAGAAAATAGAACCGGGCTCTTTAAATGTTCTGTCTGCTAAATATGAAGTGAGTCATTTTATAATTTTACATTACACAAAGTAGAATTTTTTTTAATGTAAAATATATTCTGATAGCAGTAGGCAATTATAATTATGTACTTAGTAATCAATTGATGTGAATTTTTGATGATGTTTCAGAGCTTAGATTATGACACATGTGAGAACCATTTATTACTAGATGAAGAACGAAAGAGGGGCTACACTTTCGTGGTTCGAAAAGATATTGCTCGATGGTTTATAGTGTTACTTATTGGCACCATAACGGCACTTATTGCCTTTATAATCGACATATGCATCGAAGAGTTCACTGGCATCAAGTACAAGCAACTTAAGAAATGTATCCTTTGTTACTTAACTCAGCATTAGTACTTAATGTTGCTAAATTGTTAAAATAATATTGCATAAAAAGTGCAGTAGTATAATGGTATCATTGTTTTTATCACTATTTTCGCGAGTTCTTTTATTTATTTAATTCTTTGATGCTTTTCTAACTATTACAGTGTAATGTTTATAAATCAATCTTCTTTTGTATCAGTACTGAGAACTTGATGTTTTCACTCTAGATAATGAAGTATTATATTTCAATTGTATTTTGTACCATGTGATTTAGTAATGAAAAAGTCACTAATAAATATTTTTTGATGACTGTAATGTAAATTCATTGAAAAAGTTGACAGACTATTACTATTCAAACTTTCACACACAAAGTTACATTGTCACTTTCTTTTAGAATCAATCAAATGCAAAGGCTGTGTATTTCTAAAACTGATAGCTATAAACATGTTAGGTTAAAATATATATTTTTTAAAATTATGATGACCAATCTGGCTTCCACGAAATGTTAGTGTTATACCTAAATGACACAGGAAAAGAATTTCCTTAAACAGAGGCTTGCAGCTGTGGATATGTACATTTTTGACAAATTATACATTCCCTACCTACTGTGGGTGTTGACGAACATTTGTATAGTATTTGTCGGCGCCGTGCTGGTTGCGTATGTGGAGGTAAGATATACCTACAATCAAATCATCTTCTCCGTCTTGTAGTCCACTGCTGGCTGACCATAGGCCTAATTACGATACAACCTATTGAAAAGTATTCATTAAATTGTAAGTATATTTTGGGCTTTACTTAACTCATAATTCCCTATATCTTTTAATACACATAGCACAATTGTAGCTACGCGATGTTAATGTGACGAAAAGAATTTGCCAGTAATGTTGTTTGTTAATACATTTCTAAACGTGATTATTTTAACGCGACTCAGCAAAATTACTGCAGCGGAGGAATGAGTAACTGCACATCCAAATGCGTCTGCACATTTGAATACAATCCCATGAATTATTTTGGCTATCATTTATGAAATATGAACAACGCCACTGTTTAGCGCGCAAATCATTATAAACTGTTCTAAAGGTCACGAGAATCTCTCGGTAGGTTTGGTAATAAATGCCAGAGTGAAATTGCGTAATCTTCATATCAGCTGAACTTGTTGACGACAATTGAGTTACACAGTTCAATATAGGTATATAGTCCAATGCATATGTGATATGAGTAATGACACATTCCAGTAGATACCGATGCGTAATAATTATGAATGTCGATAAGTATCGTAATAACAATAGTATTCTAATTGTATTGATATGTGACACACTTTTTAATTAGGCGCCAAACAGATTTTCGTATTTTGTGTTCTAATTAAAAAATTTTTTTTTCTTTTTTAAATGGAAATATGCAGGCAATAAATATTAAGACTGTTAAGCGCGTTTCACATGTTTAGGTACGTTAAAAATTTCAAAATGACTCAATAAGGAATAGGGCTTAGGTTACACATTAATTGTAGCGAAACTAATAATAAAAATTACGATGCTTTATAACTTTCACCATCTTTAAAGTAAAGACAATAAACTACTCAATGCTACGGTACATTGTTTTTTAAATTGTAAGTGCCTTTTACAGTAATAATAATTGCAGCCCGTCGCCGGTGGGAGCGGTATACCGCAAGTGAAATGTTACCTCAACGGCGTGAAGGTACCTCGGGTGGTTCGCATAAAGACGCTGATTGTGAAGGCGGTGGGCGTTATAACAGCCGTCGTAGGCGGATTGGCCGGAGGCAAGGTAACTCGCCCATATATTATATGTCGTCGATTACAAGAATCTTGAGATTAAAATTAAAAGACACTCATTTGATTAT
>DWJK01005932.1:0-10818 GCA_018248815.1 Croniades pieria auraria | reverse complement strand
AATGCTGACACTGACAATTTAACATGTTCTGACAATGTTTTAATATCGATATCTGTATTCGAATAAGGCAAATAATGTTCCGTTAATTTTTATTCCGCTTACTGAATTTTACTAAATATACACGATAATTTAGTCGTCACTAACAACAGCATTTTGGTATCATACATTAATTTGCATTTTAAACGTTCAAGCGATTTTGATTTTTGAACGGTAATACATTTTCAAAACCGGAGAGATTATTTAATAGACAGATTTTCAAAGCATGAATGTAGGTATCTAAAAACAATTGTAGAAGGTAGAGTACACAAGCCAATGGTTTCAATGTTACTATCTTATTACTGATCAATAGGTACTGTCTTATTAACGAGTAATACTAAAAACTGTACTGACTCCCGCCTATAATGATATTCCAGTAGTCTGTTCTAGGTTGATCGTAAATGTCTATAGGTAGCAGCGGCTACTTGCGACTGCTATCAAATCGTTGCTTTATAATAATAACAAAGACATGAAAAAGTATATTGTCAACCGGCAATAATTATGAAAAGTGACAAAATTTAAATTAATAATTTCTTTCCTCTAAAGAGGTTATTCGTCACATGGAATACGGATTGGTTTTCATGCTTTTTATTAAATAACTTTTAAGGAATTCCGACTAAGCCCAAATATTTTCTAGGCTAGATAGAGACATAGCGTTACGGTTTTACTGGATGCATTTAAATAATACTGACAAGGAATACATGAATAACACTAATTTCATTTTGTACCTTTAAGAAATATGCTAGATATTTCGAACTTTTCTACTTTTTTCTTTAGAAATGAAATAAACTTGTTTTACTTGTCGTATTATTAACCCTTTAGGAGAAGAAGGAGGGAAGCCTATATACAGCACTCAACTTACACTATAAAAAATGTTATACGTAGATTAGGGGAGCTAGTCTAAAATGTGTCCATCGAAAAAAAAAGAAAGCAAATGAGCCTACCTATCTCTCTGTCTCTTTTTATTCGGGCACGCACAGTTAGCGCTAGCGTGTCATGCTTCAGTAGTGAGATAGAGATAGGTTTCTCTCTTTCTAACCGTCGGACGTTGTCACTTACGGACAGCCGTATGTCTTCTCTACTCTATATGTCATATTTCTATGGTTTCCCTATTTTTATCACAATACGGATTATCTAAAGGCGGCAATCTGCGTATTTAGTCGAAAATGAGATTTTAGTATGCTTGTACAGGAAATTTAAAATGAAAATAGTACCGTACTTCTTTTATTATTATGAACTGCAAAATGGCATTAAAATTGAGTTTAAAATATCGGTTTGGTTTCAAATCCGGCAATCTTTGGAAGGTAAGAATGAAACCTGGCAATCTGATTCCATCAACCAATCACAAGCATCGAATTGGTCACGTGGTTTAATGGTGCCACTTATAGTTTACATATAATTGTTACTCCGCTAGTTATTGATTTATATTTGTTTTCGCAGGGAATGTTTTATAATTTTCACAGAATTCTAAAGATGGATAGTCATGCTATGTCCGTAAATAATACATTTACTGGATAACGGCAGAGAAGCCCTGAAAATCCTAAAAGTTAATGGTAAACACGCTTAAGTAAATATATGCAACAGGGCTGTCAGTTATCCAAAAAAATATCTATTTTTGTCTGAATTGACAGACCGGATATTCACTTCCAAATTTTTTATAATAACATTACAGACACAAGAGTGAATGATTGTTTCTTCCGAAGAAGAAAACTATTCCGAAGAAGCATTCGATGATACCAATGCTACAATAATGACTTATGCATATATTTCTTTTATTTCGTTCAAGTCATTTATCGTTCCACTGTTGGACACGGGTCCCTTTCACAGTGAGAAGGTTAAATATATAGCCTGTCACGCTAACAAAGTACTGGTTGGCAGACTTAGCCTTCATACGCCTTAAACAACATTTTTTTTCAGAAATTTCCACTATTTGCAGATTTTTAACAATGTTTTCCCTTACCGTTACAGTAAGTGATGTTAGTAAGTGATATTGATTGGTTTAATCTTAAAACGTATATTTTTTTGGTAACTGTAGGCTAAATTTTAATCCACTAGGCTATCACTGCTTTATATTATGAAGTATAAAATCTTAGTTAACAATATAGGATGTACCATTTATTGGTAGTCATTAAATCTCTTTGTAAGTCATTAGTTCCTTTGACACTACTTACATTATAAAAATGTTCAGAGATATTTTGTCGCATCACTAAATTATTTGATTTCATTTTACTAATGTGAAAAAATTATGAAATTGTACAAACGTAAACCAAATTTCAAACTCCAAGGATTTCCAATAACAATAAAAAATGCTACAATCAAAATATGAGTTACTGACGGGACAACCTACTATATTCGCTATGACAGATAATTATTATAATATTGAGAGGTCGATTGCAATAAACCTGTTTTTTGATACCCGTGAATCTATAAATTTTTGGTAACTATCATGCCAGGCAATCTGTTAGATACTTGGGATCTAATACGGCATTCTTTGGCATTTTAAGCCATATCTGGTAATCTGCAAAATTAAAGCCTGAATTCTATCAAAAGTACCTGATGAATAACAAAATTTTTGTTATAATATAATTTTCAAATCTCTAATGTAAATAATTTTAATATTTTCGTTATTGTATGCCCCTAAAAACATAGAAAAATCGTTTTTTTGAACTGCCACAATTCCCTCAAAGTGCAGATTGCCGTTTTTGATTCCAAACGACTTATATAATATTAAGTAGGCTTAACGAATAGAATGTAATTACGGAAAAACGTTGTTTTTTTTTTATTCCTGTGTTTAGACACTGTCATTTTGGCTGTCAATGCGGTGCTGTCATGATGTCAAATTAGAACACAATGTCTAATGTCTTTGCTAAAAGTCAGTGTGGAGTCGAAAGAAGTTAGTTATTTTTGATCTGTACCATGCTTTATTCTTTTTATTTAGAATTAGAAAAATTTAATACTATTTATTGGAGTCCAACATCTACTAACTGATTTTTGGTAGTGTTTTAAAAATGTTATAATGGCTAACTTTGAGAATAGATTAGGTCGCAGAAAAGGTAAGTAAATATTGCTTTATTTTCTCGACGGTTTGTGGCTAAATAATTTTACTTATGCGATTTTAATCGCCGTGATATGTTACAAAATACTGTGGAATTATTTGTTCCTAGAACTACCGAATTGTAAATAAATGTTGAATCAATACATTTCAGATAAACATGGTGGTGATTTATATAGGTTAGACACTAAAAATAAAACACCTGAAGAGAATATTAGGGAGATTATCGAAGGATTGTACGTGAAGAACACATCCAACGTTGAGGCTTCATCGAGCAATAAAAATGTAGGATCCGAATTGAGGCCAGGCATGAGACCCATGCCTAGAAATGGCTCAGACAGCTACAGGTTGTCTTACTTAAATGCTTTAGTAATGCTACTATGTAAGGAAGATAGAAACAATTTGGGGTTTACAATTGATGAGCTGATGACATGGTAAGTAAACAATAGTGCAAAGTTAAGCATAATTCTTTTCTTTTCGAGGTCTACTGCTAGCACTGTAACTTTTGAAAAAACATAGAAACAGTCACATTAAAAATGTGTAGCTTTATTGCCAATAAATATTATCTGTTAAATCTCTACAAAATAAATAAAACACGAAAATGCAAGTTACATTTGATAAGTCTAATATATAAAATTAATTACTGTTTTCATGTTTCACTTATTCAACATATACTTAAATTTTTCTGTAATATTGTTGATAAGTTAAGATATTTAGTTAAATGGTCATCAGATACATGTTGTGTTATTGCTACCATAGGTTAGAAATTACAGGTAATATTTTTGTCCAGAATTATGATTATAGTTTTTGGTCTCTACTTGCTTAACTCTGGTGAACTGGTTTTTCTATTTATATTGTTATTTATTAACAATCAATTACAATGTATTGAATTAATTGTGTAATGAAAAAGCTTAATGCATATAATTTTGTGATACTATGTGAAAAACCAAATTTCGAGTTATGCCTATTGTTGTAGTTACCCTATTTTACTAACATGTTTTTGGTGGGGTTGATATCAATACTTATTGGGGGATGTCTATTAGATATCTGAGATGTTTAAGGGAGGGAAGGGTGTCATAACAGGGCAAGAGGGCAAATATCACATATGTAAGTATTCTCTAAGAAACTGTAAAATTGTTATTGCTGTTATTAAATTGTAAAATTGTTATTGCTGTTATTAAATTGTAAAATTGTTATTGCTGTTATTAAATTTCCACAAAGTGACAAAGTAGCCTGTTGATTGTTAAGCTGCCACTGGCCAGCTAAATGCACAACTCTATGAATGCTGTGACATATGAGAGGTGTCAGTGATGCTACTGAACAATTACAAGTCCCAAGCTACAGAGTATCTGTGTGCAGTTGACGATTCTTTAGGATGACAAAATGAGAGGGTGGATGAGGAAGTAGATGATTTTACTGTTAATCACATGACATGCTGGTTACAGTAATCACTCTTGATGCCACACACAAGTCATGAGTTTGCCACTGAGATAGAATTAATATTCTTTTATAAAGTCTGGTATTTCTAATTTAAGAATTCTGCTGATAAATTTTTTCACTGTGATTTTACATTACATTCTTTCTTAGCCATAAATACTATTTTTAAGTAGTTTAAAATTATAATAATTGATCAAATTGTGTTTTTGCATAAATCTACACTACAACATATTTTCACTAAATATACACATTTTGAAAAGTTTCATGTGAGATTAGGGGCGGGGGCTAAGGAGATTGAGGCCAAATCTCACAAGATTAACCAAGGGAGAAGGATCAAAATAATGCCAAAATCATCTTATGTAATTAATGGCCATTACCTTACTATTCAAACTATCTCCTGGATGTTGTTGGCTCACAAGGAAATTGTCTAAATGATTAAAATTTTTATCCATCTATATTCAATTGCTTAATTTTTTTTTTTAATCGGCCCATTAACATTCCACTGTTGGAATATAGGTCTCCCTCATATTGAGAGGGTTTAGGCCGTAGTCCGCCACCCTGGCCAAGTGCGGGTTGGCAGACATGGTTAATTATGGGATGCCTTTCATTATTATACAAGAACATTTTAGTATCAGTTTAATGTAAAAAATATTGTATGTAGTCTTAGGTTGAGTATTAAGGCATCAAATATCATATAATTATGATTTCATCTGCTTTACAGTATTCGTGTCAGCCTGATTGATGAGTCTATGGTAATTCGAGCAGCTGCCTTAAGAGTTCTACGATATTTAATTAAAACAGAGAGTGATGTTGCCACCTTCAATATTTTAAAGTTGGCATATCTTGTTACAAGGTATATATATTTTTTTTCAATGCTTTAAGTTTAAATTGTATTACTCTCATAAAATGTTATGATACCAGCTCAGGATTCACCGAAAGTATACACTGGGTTTCCAATGGATAGTATAGTGATGTTTACATATAATTATTGTTCATTTCATTGAATCAGAAATATGTTCCCAGATATGTTTATTAAATATTAGTTATGCTGTTCCAAGGTCAATGGACTTAATGCTTCGCAATGAAGAGGAGCGAGCACAAGCTTTGCGAGTGGTTAGGAGAATAATAGCAGTAGTTGGTCCTGGAGATCAGTCACTCAGAAAGCACCGAGCTGCCTACATCGACAAGGGCTTACTGCGGTGTTTGGCGGCCGTCGCTTGTTCGGGAAGTGAAGGTGACGGCAGCGGTGACAGGCTGTCTAGACCCGCCATTGCAACACTAGCGGAAATATGTAAGGGGAATGATAATATGTTGCTAATATAACAAACTCTCCATTTTATGGTGGTAAAGGGTATCTTATTCTTAATACAATCTTTGGTTAATAAAAATTAATTTGTGCTTAATTATCAGTTACTCATACACCAATAAATGTAATTTAGAAGTACATTTTAACAGTTAAGTATAATTTTGGTATAGAACAGCTAAAGTTATTTTGTGATATTACACTGTTTGTATGCAGAGTATGATTGTGTATACCAACATGTAGTACACACTGCCCACCCTTTCAAAGGCAACACATGTGCATCTAAACAATGTGTACAGTATACACCACCATACCTACCACTACCAATATGTTTTGCTCAAAAATGCAACATTTTCAGAGATAAGGACTTCACAATGATGAGATGCAAAGTGATATGTGTGATGTATTTTGATAACATCAATTATGTAATGGGTAATCAATTATGGGTGTCAGTAAGAGCATAATTAATTTCTTGTCAGGTGTGCTGAATCCAGAACTGTTCATAAAGTGTGGTGGTGTGATGGTGGTGACCAGGCAACTAGCGGTGTGTCCCACGCCCCGCATGGCTGAAGCGTTGTGTGGTGTGCTGCTCCACACACTCAACGACCCAGCATCGCGGGTGGCGGCCCGGATAGATCTCACCTGCCTCAATTCACCCTACTGTGATTTTCATTTTCGTCACGCCGGGACTGACAGCAGCCGGTTAGTGAATTATTAATACGCATTTTTAACACGCTTTTGTTTAAAAGACCCAATTTGGAGTCTTAGAAATTACACTGCTACAATGTGTTTTGTAATTTTTCTAACTGGCGTAATTACTAAATTGCAGTAATAAGTAAAAATGAATTGATTCTTGAAACATGGTATTTTGCCACGTTTTGCCGAAATTTGTGAATTCAATTTCGCAACGATACCTCTATCCCACAAATTTGCGCTATTATTATAAGATTAATTCATCAACTCTAGCGGAACGAGTAGAGATTGATAATATTTACGTAGCCAAAACATCATTTTTCAACTATAAAAATGTTTCCAAACTAAGTTCGAGCAGTTGTTCTCTTCGTAAATTACTATGACGCACATTTTTTAACACCTATAAACAAGTTAGAACTTATAATTAGCCATCAATAAGTTATAAATCAGAAATGTTGTAATCGTTAAGAACGGTTCCAATAATGAAATAAATCTTTGTCGCTTGCGAGTCTGCATTGTTTAACGTACATAGATTTCAACAAGCTGAACCATAACGGTATTTCCTGAAGTACCTTATTGAACGACGTCTTAAAGGGAATTCCCGACTTTTTAATAAATCATACGTTCGGATATACACATCGCACGCCTGATTTCCAATCCCTGAATTCCGCAAATATCGCATGTATCTCCCGCATCATTGATTTCGTATTTGCGGGATCGGATTCCTTTCCTTAGTGAGAATTTTCTAGTTAGTTTATTGCTATTTTTTCGTTAACTTCCGTTTAGTAGCTTGCGAATGTCATACAAATTATCCATATATTTTTTTATTAAATTGTAGGGACGAACGGGAAATGCGATTTACATGCAGCAGGCTGGCACTGCTGTGCGTGCTGCGCAGTTGGCCCGGTCTACTGCACTTCTGCCACCCGCGCAGTTCGGGCGGGCTGCGCGCGCTGGTGAGGGCGCTCTCGCTACCGAGGCTAGAGGTCCGAGTGAGTACATCACGTTTTTGCCCTCCTTTACCTAATTGAAAAGTCTTCATTTGTTCTCATGTAAATCTTTATATTTTTCCAGAAAGCCATCTTGGATTTACTCTATGAATTAGTAGGACTGCCCCAACCAGAGTGGACCGACGAGATTTCGGTAGCTTTGGACGCCGTAGATCCCTCGGATTTCCAGGATTCCTGGCGATTGAACGAAGGGTTCGTAGCCGCTGAAGGTGTAGCGATTCTACCTCACCTTAGTGCCACAGGGCCTGATATTATGGAAATTCATCTTGCCCTATTACTTCAGTGTTTTTTAGAGGCGAGTTTCCAATAATTGGGTAAAATTGTTATAGTGTTGTTGCGTTATTGCTAATTATGAATATTGTATTTCAGGCTGGCTTATTGGATGGTTTGGCTGAAGTGATAGTAACTAGTGACACGTTCATATCCGTACGAGCGACGGTGTTGCTAGGACAACTCTTGCATTTGATACATCTGCTCCTACCTCCACAAATATGTAGTATAACTCCGGCACTGCCTTCATTAATATCTCAAGCGTCGGATGGGAAGCCCCAGGCCTTGGCCGCGGTGGCGGCGCTACGAAGACTCCACTCCATGTTAGAAGCGCGACCGGCGAGCAACAGCCTGTTCCTAGATCATATTATTCAGTATTGTAGTGGGGCATTTAAAATGGAAACAGAAGATACGTCCAAGAGTCGGAAGGAGAAGGACAATGCTAGTATTGCAAAACCGAAGCCAAATGACTTTATGCTTCACAAGGACAATAGTTTGGAATTTTTGGACGAAATGGATACTGAATACGAGCCGAAGCAGAGACATAGTGTGGGTTCGCGGGCCGATGTGGCCACCAGGAACGTCAGTGCGCTAGTGAAGAGCAAGAGTGTGACGTCTAGGACTAGTGCAGCCGTGTGCAAAGTGTTCAGTCTCTTCGAACGGGACAGTGACAGCCTGATTAGGTCTACGCTCGTGATGCAGAACAAGGATGGCAACACTTGGAACTGGGAAATAATTAGAACTGTCTTGAAGGTCAGTGATTTACATGAAACAATCAGTACTTATGATTTATATGAAACAAGTATTGTTTCTGAAAATTTAGTCAAAAAATTATTCTAAAATTAGTCAAAAAAAATTTAAATTAAATTTAGTCTAAAATTAGTCAAAAAATATTTGATAGTAAAATCAATTAACACCTATTTGTAACATTGTCTAAAATTGTAAAACGACCATTGTTTTGTAGGAAACGGATGGTCAACTTTTGCTTAATTTAAACGACAGCGGACACAAGGCATGGGCCGGTAGAATAATTAATTACTTGAAGCCGTCTTCGAACAAGTACTCGCATACAGATCTGTCCAGCACCTGTCACGGGCACTCGGCCACGCGGGCCGGCTGCCAGCTGATAAGGCACCTCCTGCGTCACAATGATGTAAGTATATAATGTTCTATATATTTTTTTTACAAACCATTTAGGTTTTCTTTAAGGGTCTGAAAAAGCTTGAAAAAAATTGAATTCACCGTACAAACACGGCTGTAAAAAAATACGTATTGAAAGTCCAATGCCTTTGAATTTTTAGGTATTATATAATTATTATTACTATATTGTTACACCAGGACTCCTATAATGGGGGTAAGCAGATTGCACACTGTTAAATTTGCTTATAATATGTTGCACGTGGTCCACGACAGGCCGACTCGCAGCGGCTGCTGGAGGAGCTGTTCGCGGACGTGAGCCGGCAGGTGGAGGCGGTGGAGACGGGCCGCCGCGCGCACGAGTGCCTGTTCAGCCCGCAGCATATGTGCAACACCATGTGCCAGATGTACTTCCTGTTCATCGGCCAGCTGTGCCACTCACCCGCCGGCTTCCGCCTCTTCAATCAGACCAAGCTTTATGAAAAGTAATTCAAAACCGTTATTATAATTCATATTTTGTAATATTTTTAAACGGTGGTAGTTTAGTGGTTCAGAATTCAGTCTCCCACTCCGAAGAGCTCACATCCTGCCGTGCAAATATGAGTTTTAAATTTAAACGTTACTTGCGGTAACGATGATGGAAAACATCGTGAAGAAACCTGCACACCTTAGAGTTCTCTATAATATTTTCTAACATGGGCAAAACTCTATCAACCTGTACTTCACCAGCGTGCCAGCCTATGGTCTCAGTCCTTTTTATTCTGAGAAGGTACACGTGTCCAACAGTGGAACGATAAAAGTTGATGATGAATATTTTTGGGGTAAAACATGTAATGGGAGCTATAGAATGTACTAGAATTTTTGTATTGACACGTCGAAGTTTGATTTGCAATTGCAATAATTATCTATAATTTATACTTCCCATTACATAATAACAAAGGGTATAGCCGGGTTTATATTGGAAATCTATCCTTGCGGCTCTTTCGACTCGCACTTGGGGGATCGTTTTGCTATCAAATGAAAATAATTCAGATAAATTTTCAACTCTATCTCAAACGGTATTCAAGATTTTTTTTTTTAAATCCTCTTTTTTGAATTAATTTTTTTTCTACAAACATTTTCTCGCTCTTTATTATATTAAGTAGGATATGGGTTAATTTTCTATGTATTTCTTTAAAGTTTTTCTATAGTGAAGACGTATTTCCGATGAAAGAAAATGTACACATTTTTTTACCATTAAAAATATGTAAGGTGGTTAAAACGCAGGATTACCTAAAAATAGTTTTGTATTTTTTTCACATTGTTCGACCACTTCAAAACAATTGAAAAAAATCCTGAATATAGAGGAGTATAAAAGACATTTTATAACAAAATTTAATGAGTGACACTTTTCAAAAAGGAGTTGAAAAAAAATTTAAATATTATTTATCTTGCCAAAAAGCGGCTTTTCGTTAAGGAATTATTATAAAAAGTTTTTTCATCCCTTTTACTCCTGAGAATTAGGGACAAAATCTCCACTCATAAATTTCGAACTTTACTATTTAAAAAAATTAATTCAAAAAGAGGTTTTTAAAAAAAAAAACTCGAATACCGTTTGAGATAAGAGTTGAAAATTTACCTAAATAACTATATTTTACTATTAAATGTTTCGTGAGTATTTATACACATGATTAAATATGTATACCGGCTTAACTCACGTACGTTTTTCGGGATGGCCCGACTGGTTTTGGACCTGTACGAAGTCCTTCCTCATGAGCTCCCGCCGCTTGCAGCGAGGTCGCGCCGGAGACTGCGCGCCGCCGCCGAGGGGCGCGGCGTGCTCGCTGAGGCGATGCGGCGTCGTCGACAGTCTTCGTATCCCCTCGATTGTCTCCGGTGAT
>DWJK01005931.1:0-10819 GCA_018248815.1 Croniades pieria auraria | reverse complement strand
GTGTATGGTAATCCTCAAGACGACGATAGCTCGGGGTTCGCGCGTCTCTCAGAGAAGCCCACGTATGGACAAACCAGTGACGCTCCAGTACAGGGTGTAATAGTGAACCAGCAAGGAAACAGTGCCGTGGTGCGGTCAACTCAGTCCTCGGAGTCGTCTTGCAGCAAATGTTGTCCGTGGTCGTCGAATGATCAAGCGGCTAACTCCGAGGATTACTGCTGGATCCACTACTGCAAACCGGCTTTAATAGTTTTACTGCTGTTATTTTTTCTAGTTTTGTTGGGCGTTTCAACAGGGTTCTTACTGACAAATAATTGTAAGTATACACGAATTCCTTTTAACGCTTTTTTTCGTTTGGTAAATTTGTTTCTATCATATAAATTCTATAAAATAATTCGACAGAGAATTATAATCAAAAAATGACTGTCTTCAATATTCCTAAGGAAATATTCAAAACTTATTACCAGCATCGACAAGGACAATTAATAAATAGATATTTTAAATTAACTTTCTTTTAACTCGTTAACCTATTAAACGACATTTTGATAAAAATTGATCACGGTAAATAGGAATACATTTTCATATAGGCAGTTATGACGCAACACCCTAAAGATAGTGTTATTCAGAGCGATAAATTAAATCAGCGAGTCAATTTTGATATTGCGTCGGTTTTATTAATTTACAGCTCGCGTGTTACCCTTGGGACTGAAATCAAAATGGCGCTGCAGAAAAATTAATAAATTACTGCAAATTAATTAGAACGCTTTGAAACTTACATTAATAAAGGAAACGGAGTGAGAGCGCACATTTTTGTGGTTTCGTTTAGAAATATCGCTACAATTCTCAGCACATTCCATAATTTAATTTATTCTTCAATGCATAATATTTTTAAAATCCACCGGAAAAAAACTGGAAACAACTTTTGTATTTAACTTGATATATTATAAACCATGTGTATCATTCCGTTTTATTTATTCATATACATTAACGTGTATTATGAATCAGCGCTTATTTTAACACTGTGGTATTATAAAATTATAACATTGCGTATAAAAGTGACAGTAAGATTTATTATATTAAGTTCCAAAACGTATATCACCCGGACGGTATAGTAGTGCATACTAGAAATGCTCATGTAATAAAGAGTGAGTAAGTCCGGTGAGTAGAAAGATTTATTGTCGCAAGCTGGTTCTTTGCTTTTATTTCTAGAATCCACTCATGGATATATTTTAGAGAAATTGCAAAAAGAATTACACTAGTCACGTTACCCAAATAAATGCTTGATCATCAAACCACGACAAAAGTGAACGACTGTGGAAGAGAAGCAGGACATATTATGTGCAACATAAAAATGTACATACATATAAATATAGAACTATTCCGGCTAAAGGAGTAAGGTCACTGAACCGAGTAGTCAGTGATAGTACGCAACGTATGTGGAACATTCGATGTCAGGAACAGCAGTGAAAAGCGTAACTGGCAATTAACACAGTCATGGTACAACTATAAAAGAAAATAAAGCTGAACACATCCACAGTAGACACGCACCTACAGCTAATCCAACGAGCTTCACAAAGCCATGATAGAAAAAAAGTACTAAGCGTAGACTTACTTGTATCGTAAATGATAATAAATGAACATTTCGACACAACAAACAATGTTTTCAGTGGTACTCTTCAACACACGCTACGGATGTACTTAAAAACAGCGCGAAATATGGCGAATGTAACAAATATTTTTTTGAGTACTAAGGGTTTTCTAAAAGTTAAATTTTAATACTTAAGTACACTTACATTTTAATTACTTAAAGTGAATTATGAAAAATTCTAGTCGGACTATTCGAATAATCGTAATTTAAAAAAAAGAATTAGTTAAAAAACTCCAGACAATATTATCAGATATTGACATTCTGATGCATAAATCAATTCTAAAACCGAGTTATAAAGTATACATACGGAAACCTACCGCAAAAGACGTAAACAGCAAACAGATGACTTTATAACTCCAATTCGCAGTTGATTCGTTGAACTGAAATAGTGAGGAGAGGGGTAAGGGGGTAGGTAGCTAGTACAACGTTCCGCTCGTTTTTCTCCCTGACAGAACATTTATTTTGTGGCACTTCGGGCGCCACGTAGAGGATTTTCAAATTGCAATGAAACTATTGGAATTAAGGAATTGGCTTAAATATTCAAAAGAAATATTGCAGTTGGAAGCGATTCACAACTTTCGTAATAAAGCGACACGTTTGAATGGGATCGCAGAACATTCTGGATGTCTTTAATGAAACATTATTCTTAATCTGACATTGAAGAGCGTTTGAAAGTTTGCGTGAAATACAATTACGACAGTTGAGTTCTCCCTCAAGTAGATTCTGTTTATTTGCCGTTCTTCTGCACGCTTGTTATTCGACTTCCCGATCATATAATGCTAGCTGAGCGGGACAAACAAATTCATCGAGTTCGGATCTGTCACAATTTCGCAAATAAACTCCAAGTATGATGGACCGATTTCTTTTTTCCCGTATCGCAACTACCAAGGAAAATACATTTTTGTTATTTTTGTCAGAAACTTTTCTGACGTCTAGAGCATTATTATTTCTAAGCGTATTGAATTTTTCCAGCGAACATCTTTTAAATTAGAATTCTTATCCCCTTCAGATACTTTGTAGTTTGTTTTCATAAAATCTCTCGCGTTGTTGAGTGATATTAGATTAAATTCTTCGCAAAATTAATACAATCCGTCAATAATTAGACGAGGTTGAAAATTGAAAATCATGTATAGCAATTTATAACATTAAATGAGACGTCTTGGTTAGAACATCGTCTGAGTTATCGAAACAGGATTTTAACGAATTTCGTAGCCTTTATGGTTTAATTTGACTAGCATGAACAGCTTGATTGTCATATTGTATCAAAACCTGGATTGTCATATTGCTGGAAGAATAACATAGATTAAATATGTTATAACATAACATCACGCCTGTAATCCCCGAAGGGGTAGGCAGAGGAGTGTAGTACACTTCCACGTTTACCAGTTACGATTAAGTCCCGTATTAGGTGGTGAGCGGATTGCCTCAATTCATCTACCTAATCTACTTGTTAGGCGTTTAGCAGATTAGCCAGAATCAAAGACACAAACAAAACTTTTAAAACAACATGTTTGTCGTTTGTTTACGTAATAACTCTATTAAAAAAATACAGACACGTGTTTCAACTTTATTGAAATTTGTGCACAGTGTAATTTATACCTGGATACAAAAACTGAACGTTTTGGCACCCTACATATGTGAACTTATGTTGATATAAGTCCTAGCTCCTTCCTTGACTTGTGTGGGTTTAACAAACTTTTCACTTGGAGCGCTTTTGATTGCTTTTTAATTAATGGACCGCAAAGTTCGAGATATATGGGCGCATTGATAGCCTAGTGGTTTAGAGTTCTGCACCCCGCCCAATAGGTGTGGGGTTCGAATCTCTAACATCGAAGCTCTAACTTTACGAAGTTATAAGCTTCTTGAGGACCTAATAACACTCCCTAATGTTGTAGGAGAACATCGTGAGGAAACTTGCGCCCCTACGAGTTATCCATAAACTTGACCAAGGCTTCTGAAGTCTGCAAATTCGCACTTGCCCAGTGTGGTACTCTATTGTCTTAACCATTATCGTTCTTAGTAGAAAACTGTGTTGTACGGTCGGGTTGCAAAAAGGTGACTAAATATGGAAAAAGCCAAATTAAGGTATTACTAATAATACGAAATGACTAATAAATGTATGACTAATAAATGAATCACTAATAAATGAATGACTAATAAATGAATGACTAATAAATGAATGACTAATAAATGAATGACTAATAAAGGAATGACTAATAAATGAATGACTAATAAATGAATGACTAATAAATGAATGACTAATAAATGAACGACTAATAAATGACCGACTAATAATTTTTTTTTTTTTTAATATACAGTTTCACAAATATGTTATTAGAAAGCATTGCTTAAACCGTGCTCCGGTTTGTCTGCGTGCTTTAGTCTCGTACATAATACAATAATACATAATAGCATCTTGTATCTACTTAGTCTACAAAATATAACACAGAATGTAGTGTAACAACGGTAACATAATAAAAGCGTATTACAAATCATAATATACATATCGTACCTATAATAGTATCCTATGTTTCATTCGTGCTACGTAATGTAACATAGGATAATAACAATAATAATAATAATAACCTCCAACCGGTCAGATTGGAGGTCGTTGGGGGAGGCCTATGTTCAGCAGTGGACGTCCTGTGGCTGAAATGATGATGAATGTAACATATTATATCATCTTAAGTATGTACATAGTCAATAATAATACTAGGCATTTATGTGGGTAGTTGGAATTAAATTGTGGAGACAACACTACTGAATAGGCGAAGCGTAGTGATATTTCCAATATACAGGTTGATGCATTAAGTTGCTGCGATTTGGTTAAATATTACACACAGATATACATATACTATCTATATACGTACACATTAATTGATTCCTAATCTGTAGCACTGGAAATTTGGGAGAAGGATTTCTCATTCTCATTCTTTCATCAACTATGTTGCTCCATAATAGCGCACATAAGAATGTTCGCAGTTGACATTTTTACTTACAGGGAGAGTGTCTCAAAAGTCGTAACGTCCACAGTGCTTTCAACAAAGACGAGCTTTCAGAAATTATGCAGAAACTAGGACCAAATATGGTAAATTACATCCCAACAATTAATACGTGATTGCTAATTTCGTGTAAGATCGTTATTTTAGCCCAGCTATAAAATTAATCACGTTGCAAAGTTGTAAACATAATCGCTGACTTAACAAATGTATTACTCTCGTAAGGAAACTAACGTAAGATATCGGTTTTGGTAACAAATCGAATTGTTGAGGCCCGCTCAATCATTTTTCATAAAATAATTTGAAACAAAATAATATAAAAAAACGTGGTGGCAAATTTAAAAAAGTTAAGCACATAATGACAATAAACGAACCCACAACATTTTTAAGGAGGCCTTGTCCACGGCGTCGCCCAGTGGAGTTCTTTTATACGTCCTAATTTCTGAGTCAAAATACATTGTCGCTGCTGAAAAGAAAATACTGATGTTATTACCCGGGTAATAATAGAAAATACAACACAAATTATCGTCGACAATATTCAGTCAAATTCTTTTACACATTTTCCGCTAATTCCAATCCCTTGCAATTTTTTAGAAAAGATAGATATCTATAATTAACATAATATTATTATGATGGAATTAACCAAATACTTATCAAACACATTATCTGATTGCCAGTCGTCACTTTAAATACGTTTCATTATAGTTCATTTATAAAATATAAAAATATTCGTACTCTAATATTAACAGGTGAGCGAACTCGTAATATTAACACGTGAGTGAACAGGAAATATTTGCACTGACTTACTCACACGTTCTCGGTCTTTTCCCACTAACGTCGTTACTAGTACTGGTCGTTTTTTGTAATAATGATGTCCAAATAGAGCATGTATGCTTCGTACAGTTTCGCGAATCAAGTGGCCTGTCACGGTTAAAGCAGATATCGATACTTATCGATTTCGAATAGTTTTGATATTAGCGTCACTCCATTTTAGTTATTCGATCAGTCATAGGGCCGAATCAGGATGTTGTTTTAATGCCATCTAGTGTCAGTAGTATCAAACTTTGTTCCCGTTATTGATAAAATTAAACAACCAATAAGTGTTATATTTACTCATACATAGCGTTTGCTCAATGAAATGTTGTAAACAATGATCGGTGATCAATGTTATGTCACTTTACGCGAGTGAGAACGCTTTTTGAATCCAAACCGATTTTACTAGACAATTTGTGAAAGGAACTAAAGAAATGTACGGAAAGTTAGAAAGGACTAAGCTAAAACATAACCTGTTGTGATTAGAATGTATCGTTCGCAAGATGATATTATAATTATCGATATATGATATCAGGTCTCAGATATTGGTGCGCATCCTTGAAAAACATGTTCGGCCATCTCTAGCAGTAGCTCGATTACCTTGACATTGATCGCAGCGCGTCCGAGAACACAGCTTTAAGTTTGAGACATTTTGGCGGCAACATCCGCTAGTAGTGTTTCCATGCGTTTTCGTGCAAAAAATGGTACAGATTCAACATAACTACCGAAAAAATAGTTGTAAAAAGCAGGGAAGTAGTGTTTACATTCGGTAAAAAATTTATATATATTTATTGTTAAACTTCTACTCCCTTTCTTTTTCTTTCTTTCTGTACTATTGTGCTTGGTGGTATGTACTAATTATTCCATTATTCCATTATTGTTTACGCACTTTTTTTCGTTGCAAAGTGTCTTGTTATTACTCGTAAATTGTTCAGTGTCTGGAACAAATCTCTTTCCGACGATAATGGCCGCCCAATGTTTACATTTATTTTGTTTGCTTGAATTACAATATCCCTCGTGTGATGGAAACAATAATGAGCAGCGAATGTCGTTACAATAGGATGCCGCTAAACTACAATTTAAAAAAAAACCATAGTATCAGGATAATTTATTCAGAAATGAATATAAACGAAAAGATTTTTCACGTAATTACATCTGCTAGTGTGTGTATGTGCCTGTGAAAAGTACGATATCTTCGTGTAGGATGGCAAACATGAAGGGGTGGTCGGCATGGAACTCAATTGGCGGAGGAGGCTCGTATACAGAGGACATTGGCCTCGTGATGAAACCTGAAACAACAGTCATTTGCATGAGCAACTTTATCAACTTCACCACCTGGTTAGTGACGCACACCAAAGATGCATGTTTACAGATATAAACGTACCATCTCATAGTCTCTTCTCTCACATTTAATAGTGTTTCCGAACATTTTGTTGATGGTATATTGAATTTCAGCACACTGTTGATTTAATTGCGTGAAATTTTCTAGTGGAGACAAATTTACAAACTGGTTGGAAATGTCACCTATTCAGGGAAACGTGCAGGTGACTTCCAGCAAGTTATACCTACTTTGTTATAGATGGATAAAACTTAATATAGATAACTAATAGTTAACGGAAAACAGAAAAAAACCTGTGATAAATTAATCTAAGATAGATCCGAAAAAAGAAACTTCGGGGAAGATATAAAACAAAACGTAATAGTTTTATAATAATATCACACTCGTATTCCTCCATGGAAATTTCCGGGAGTCACCCGTTATGTTCTATATCCTCTGGAATAGGGGGTAAGACGTATAATATTAGTTTTATAATATGAACATCAATCACCAGTGAATGCTCCTGCCGTGGCGCCCTCCTCGTCCACCTTCACGAACGCCTCCTGGAAAGCCTTCGACACGGCGACCGCGCGCTCGCGCACCACACCCCTCGCCCCGTCCGTGAAGATACTTGAAACCCCAACCTGGTACATACATGAATTGCTGATTTTAATAACTTTATTAATTAATTGTTTAGGGGAACCTACAAGACTACTTCTATAACACCAACAAAATTTGAAGTAATTGGATTTAAGAAGAGCGCTAAGAGAGCTCTCTTTCAAAGCGGATAAAGCATTGGCCACTCCGCGATTGTTGCAAATGTCGTTAGGCAACGGCGACTTACCAACAGATGGCCGTTCTGCCTATTTGCTGGGCTAAATAAATTAAAAAAAATAGTTAAGCAGTTGCCAACCTTCATTCGGCCGAACTGCAATAATACAGAGACAGTTGATGCTTTGTTACAGGTTAACACGGCACATATAATGGACAAGTTTAATTCAATTATAATGTATGGCGTTTTGAGTAATTATTGCACAATATTGCTACAAATGGATCATGTTAAACAGAACCCGGTTTCCCGAAATATTGGGAGATTTCAGAAATAATTATAAAAAAATACGGACAATATCACAATTAAGTGGATATGTGCCCCTTGAGATGCTTAGGATATATTCGTACTTGTAAAATACCTGTGTAACTTTACACATATTGGCCGTATTGGAAGTGCTATGTTTTCGAAATATGTATTTTTCTTTTATTTCAGTATTCCAAAATGTATGTAACAAAATTCAATAGACACCTTCGGTAAAATTATCTTCAAATTGAGGTTACTCTTGATTTCGAACTTGGGCATTTCGAATGAAACCAATCGTCCCGAAGGCCTTAGCTCAAAGACTTCCTCTAATAGGTTATGCTCTGAGATTTTCTTTATTACTTCTGCCAGGCCGTCCTTTTCGTCAGGTAGAACAATCACCATGCGGAATCCATCTTCTTTGTACGGCAGTTCCACCATCTACAAAAAGATGCTTAAATGATTTTCTCAAGTTTATAACAATGTACGGATTGATACGTACATTACATTTAATTACATGCCCAATAGAATAGGCAAAGATTAAGGATTTTCTCAAACTATGTTTATGTATTATAATTATATCGCCTCTTCTACTCATGACGTTACCGTCTTTTGGGCTCTTCGAATTAGATCCAAGTACTCTACCATGCATTTTGATTTTTAAATTTGTTTCATTACTCATTCTTTCTACATGCCCAAACCAATCTTCTTCATCCTCTTCACCTACATCTTGTATTACACCGCATATTTCTCTGACCTATCCATACTTAACTTTTTCAGATCCACACTACAGTTACTTCTCAAAACTTTCACTTCTACTGCACAAATTGTTAATAAACAGATTATTAGATGTGATGTTTAACTAGTGTTTTCGAATTCCATTTCATGAAAAAATAATTACCCGGGCACCGATTTTCTCATCTTTGTGGTAGAACAGAGAGTTGGTGAGCTTCATCATAGGTTTCTTGATGGTGTCGGACTTACCCAAGTAAAAGTCTTTCTCTTCTGTCTCGCTAGCGTTGAAAGGTACATGCCAGTGCCCCTGGAACAAATAAAGATTTCTGGAGAAGGTTCACTATTTTATTCAGTAAACTACAAAATTAACGTAGAGGACAATTCTAAAAACAATTCAAATATCACATATTTCTACTAAAAGTAATCAAATTTAATTTGAACATTTATACACACTGAGAGTATAAATAATGTTCATAATTTCTTTATCTTATTGTATATTATATTTCACTGATCTAACTAATTCGTTACATTGAAAAATAGCGGGATAGCATTTGTTACAAAATTCCGACACTTACCTGGAAAAATATAACATTGAATAGAGCTAGAGCCGTATCTTCATCGATTGCGTCTTCACTTACTGGAGAACTTATATGTCCGCTGGTTTTCTCATTGGACTGCAGAAAAACAATATGTATTTTATACCAATATATTTGCGCCAAAAGAGAACAATTATTATCAGTTGGCTAATAATATTTTTGGTACCCATTTATTGATGCTATCCGCAGTAGTCTTTTTCTGGCTGAAGTCAACCTGCTCAACTTCGCTCTTGTATGTTCGCCTAGCGACGCCGGAGAAGTTTTCATTTAGCGTGTACTTGTTAGACAAGTACATCTTGTTGGCCAGCACCAAGTAGCTTGGGTCCATCGAACTGAACTTCTCAGTCAAAGCGCCATAGGATTCTTCAAGCTGAAAAAAATGGATTCAAATCTTTTGTGCACTTTCTTTTCAAATTCCGTTTGACAACGTTAATAATATGCAGCAAAAATTTAATGACGACTTTTGGAATACCGGCGAACTTGTAACAATGTAGGCGGTATACCAAAGCAAATAACTAAATTTCGGGTGAGAATATTGGAGTTGGTCACAATACCTGTTTATAATCCGAAGTGCCTATCAGGTGCACTATCTCCTCCCTGCTCTTCCCGTCAGTTCCCGCGGAGAACATTGAGAGAAGTGTGAGAGCGCCCAAAGGCGACGCGATTACGTTTTTGTCTTCTGCATCCTCATAGGTTTCCTGTTAAGTGAGCACAAAATGCAATTATCGTCACAAATAGCAATTAATACTGTCATGATTAATCGAGCTTCCTAAAAAAAGTTTCAATGAGAATATTTTTTCTGCTAAATGATAAACAGATAAGGGAAAGTATTGTAAATATCTCGTCAATATCTGTATCGCTTTACTATTGGATATGAGACTCCTTCTAGAATAAAAAAGGTTAAGACAAATCACTACATTAAGCAGGTGAAATTCGCAGACTTCATAACCCTAAAAGAATACTGTGGAGAGCAAAGGTTCAGGTATTTTCACGATATGTTATTCACTAAGTTTAGTGTGTGATATTTAGTAAACTTGCACACATCACTTTTTCAGTTATTGTCACACATTCTAAAATCTTTTGATTTCCTTTTTATTTTTGTCAGGACATTTTTATAAGACGTTTAATAGAATTATTAAGACTAGGACCGAAAGTACACAGTAATCCCGGGATGTCCTGAAAAGGTTAACCACTGTACGACTGAGTGTGGTCCCTTCCAGGTCCTACCAATTTTTATATTTGTACTTACAAATCCTAAGATTAATAACTTTTGATTCTGATTCTATATTCATTTAAATCCCCACACTGTTGTTTCTTTTTGGGTCGAATAACTTCCATTGAAAGCTTACAATGGTTAATAAAATTTAAGTTGCAACGACAATGAACAAACCTTTAAAATTTTCATGGACGCCGCTGCCACGGAATCCCCCAGGGGAGTTCTCTGGTACTGTTTTATTTTCGGATATCCGAAGGACATTGTCGCTGTAAGAAAATAATCTATTATTATTATTATTATCTGGTATGCAGTAGAAAGATACATGATTAAAAATGTACCGGCTTCATTCACGTACGTTTTTCGGGATGGCCCGACTAGTTTCAGACCTGTAGGAGTTCCTTCCTCATGAGCTCCCACCGCTT
>DWJK01005930.1:0-10820 GCA_018248815.1 Croniades pieria auraria | reverse complement strand
ACCCCCGGAGTGAGAGGCTGAATTTTTAACCACCATATTACTTTATTTTATTTTAATGCACAAAACTTGATTCCTTCTGAATTATTCCAAACTTTAAAATGTCAATTAATAACAAATGTAGTAAATGAATATTGTGAAGTGAGAATTTGCTGATAGGCAAACAATCAGACACGAGCTCAAAAGAAAAATAAGCCAAAAACCGCCTCATTTTTTTGGCTAAAACTATAAAACATATCACATTGCATATCAGTTAAATTTTTTGTTTCTTCTTCTTCTTACCTTATATGCAAATCGTTCTCCCACGCCAGTTCATCATCTTTTTGTTCAGACGATGCGGTCAGATTACCTCTAACTGACACGAAGGTCACTATTGAGGACTGGAGACGTATTGGTGTTCCTAAACAGCATGAAACGACATGAGTTAAGTACGACACTCAAAAGACAGAACAGAAAACCGGTGCATTAAAGTACTCCCAAGAATATTCTACGATCCTTTCTTTTGTCTCTGTGCGTGTATTTGTCTATGTGTGTGTGTCAGTAGAACATGTCTATGGTGGAGTATCACCGCTATATCTATGTCTACTATGAAGCTATTGTCACTGTAACAGTTAGTATGTAGATCTGAAGGCTGTAGCTGTGTCCACGTGTGTAATAGACTCATCCGTCTGTCATCATACCACTAACAGTGTTGGTATAACCCGTGACGTCTCCAAATGGACCCTGCGGAAGACCCGCGCTGGTTGTTCTTGGACTTACAGCATAATTATGAGTAGGTTCCATTTCGTAACGTGTGCGGTGTGCAATTATTCTGTTTGTTCGTTTTTATATTTAAGTGCTTGTATATTTTGTAGGTGTACATTGCGGATAAAAAGTTTTCTTTGTTTCTCTTATGTTTTTCGTGGAACAGCTGGTTCACTGACATCTGGACAAATGGGTTAATTAGTTATAGGATATTAATAACCAACTCACCAAGATCACTGGGCACATTTACGTCCAACTGTGTCGGGTAGTAGACGAGCTGCTGGTTGATGTGGCTACCAAATCTCAGGAAGTCGATTATCGATTTTGTTCCTGCAAAAACACCAAGATGAAATCTCACGTTCATGATAACAAATTGCACATACTAAAATACACAATCTGATTCTCCCAGTCTCTTCTTTAATCCCCTATCTAATAGAAATATCAATTGCCAGAATGCAAGGTTTTTCCAGGCGGCGAAGAACTGGAACATCTTGCCAGTATCTCTATTTCCAGACACATATAACTTGGGTCTCTTCAACACGAGGGTGAATAGGCTTTTCCTAGGCCCGCGTGCTCCATCTTAGAACGCACCTGCGCGCACTGTCAGGCGTGATCGCGGAGAAATACTAACTTATCGTATAATAAAGAAATATAATTAATTAAATGAAAATAAAAAAGCCCTTAATTTCTTGCAGATTAAAAAATTAATTAATTCATGTTAATGTACCTACAACATTTTAAAACAAAAAGTTTATCATTATTGTTAGTTTAGTAGTTGTTATTATAAAATATATGTCATAAGTAAAAACAAACCCTTTTTAGTATCACACAACCTTCTCTGAATCAATAGGAGACAAATTATTTTATGAAGGCAAAATACGTACATACGTACATACCTAGCGCTACCTATAGGCTTAATAAATGTCCAGCAGACTGGAGAAAAGTTTTAGACGATTGGTTCTACTCTATTTTATGTACCATTATGGGTACCGTCTCTTTCGTAAAACACCGGGGATTTCACTACTGCATCTCCGATCCCAAATGGCAGAGATATGACTTTATACTATTGGACTTTTTTTTGTCTTGAAATTTGTAGTAGTGTATAGATCTAGTAGTGTATAAATAGATGATGCTGGCAAGGTTTTCCAGCCACGTATTCCATACTGGAATGCAAACTTAACTGCCCGGTGTATGGCAATAGGCTCACCACCTATTCCATGGAATTTAAACTTAACTGGTACAACGTGGGAGTGTACGACATTTCTCTGCCTACCTCTTCGGGGATCAAAAGCGTGATGTTATTGTTCTTATGATTTTCTTCAAAGCTATCATAAAGATTCATCACATTAGAATTGCCACTTAATATTTTTGCCACTCGGAAACTCACTGTCATCATCCGCCCAGCTCTCGAAGCTGCTTTGGTTTATGTGAGTCGCGTACACCGTTTTGTCGTGGATCTTGATCACTATGTCTATGTGGATCTGGTGGAGAAGTAAACAGTATCATATCTCTGGGTGAGGAAGTCCTTCTGGAGAAATTTATTAAGATTGGTTTGATTCATTGACAACCATGTACTTTGCACTAGCCTGTTTGTACAAAAAGTCTGAAGAGATAGAGGATATAATGTTTGGCACTCTGTGCTCTGTACCTACCACGTAAATAGCTTGGCGTGATTAAAACAATACGTGCACGTTAACATGGATAAGACTGGTCAAATTCATGAAGTGCGATTTTTTTCCACTTTAAGAAATCGAAACAAGAAGAGTCAGCAAATTTACCGTGTTCGGGTGCAGCAAGAATCCAGGTATAGCGGCTTTCCAACCCTTTCCGTGGAACATCCTCTCCGAGGTCTTCAAGTTCCACACCTTGAGCTTCTGCAGTAGCTGGATCAAAGGTTGAGAGTTAGACCCCTTGTTGTTCTGATTTTGTAGATTTTTGTAAATATTTGACGACACCCCTTCAGCTATGACGTATATCTGTGGAAAACATATAGGTTAAAAATTGCCAAAAGGTATGTTTATGTATAAGAAAGAAAATTCTAGTGTGTTTCTATTTGACTAAATATACTCTGGTTTCTATTTTTTAATATATATATGTACTTAGCCTGGCAAACAGGCAGACAGGCCACCTGATAGTAAATGGTCACCATCGCCTATGAATATTAGCAACATCATGGAACCTAATGCTTTGCTTTGCCCAATGTTTTAAAGGATAACGTTCCGGGAAAACCTTGGATTTACTTATACTCAGAGAAAAGTAATAATAATAATAATGGGACATTTCTACATATGGTCATCTGATTCCAAACTAAGCAATGTCTGACCTATGGTAACCAGAGAGATATTTTCTTTCACTGACACTCAGAAAATATACTAGGACACAAATATTGGCCCAGCCAGAAACCTAACCCATAACAGTCGGTTCAGGAACCTAGAATGCTTACCATTGGACCAATGACCAGTCGTCTGATAGTCTAACAATTTCCCAACAGGAGAACCAATAATACCGAATAGATAAACAATATCACCAACTTCTGACCCGCTTATTCCCTCTCATTCTCTTTCATTCTGAGAGGAGACCCGTATCCAACAGTGGAATGATAAGCGGGTCGAAAAAGAATCCCAAGGTTTTTCCTAAATTAAATCTTTGTATTTCCTTAACTAAATAACGGCATAAGAGTGAAGATATCAGGTGAGATCTCTTTTCCCATGATACAGAAGAACTTACAGCGGCTTGATAGGGTCTCCTTCCACCAGTGGAAAGTTTCACGGCAGCAATCGCCGGCATTGGTCCAGTCGCTTCTCCAACACTGAGGAACTGGAGTGATGCTGCACCCATTTCTTCAGCAGAAGTTAGGATGTAATTGTTCGTGGCCCAGAATGTTGAGTCTGCATCTTTTACCTGACTAGCCACGAACGGAACATAATATGACCTGAAAATGGTTTCAAATTACCATCAGAACTACTATTTGACGAGATTGAAACTCTCCCCAAAACCACATAGCTTTTTTCTTGCCAATTCTCAATGATGACAGTAATCTACTATTCACAGCAATTGAAAAAGCTGCGGAGATAAGACACAAAAAACGTGTCTTTAAATAGCTAATAACCTTGCACATTTCAGTAGCGAAAGATCAACCCCTATTTTTATTTACGAGTACTTTTCCAATTCGGATTCTTATAGCTCGTAAAGTTGTATTTTGACTTGGTTAAAGATAAATGACTACAACAGTAAACAGTATAATATCACATATGTAACAAAAGCTTGCTCTATCTTGATAGAGTTGCCGCATGAAGCAATCATAAAATAATTCAACATTATTTAAAAAAATATTTGTTAAGAAATTGGCTTTACAGGGTACTAATCTGTAATCTGGACGTAATCTGATGGGAATCGATGAAGCATAGAGACCAGAAAAAGCTTATTAAAAGACATGAAAACATCAATATTTAGTTATTAAAAGATGCATCATTGACTGACGACTCCGATGCCACAAAATGGGAAGCACAGATAAATTCTAAAATGAATCACGCAAGTGAAGTGAAAGTGATTCTAAAATGAAACAGCCAATTTAAAGATATGAAGGGGTAAGAGATCAGCACTTACACAGTCTTATATCCAGCATAAAACCTGTTCGCTTCCAAGCTCTTGATGGTGCTGTACCAGAACCTCCGAAGCTGGCTGCTGGTGGAACGCTTTATGAAGTTGTGGATGAAAAGGAAGTCGGTCGGCCGAATATCTGATCCAAGCAAAGTGTGCAACGCCGCGATCCGAAGTTGTATGTGTTCTGTCTCATCTATCAGGATTGGGAGGGATGTTTCTAAAACCTACAGAAAAAGACATTCTTTATAATTCTTCTAATTATTTCTTTGTTGCAATTTCCAATCTGTGAAAGGCTGCAGGCTGAAGCTGGATTCGTATCCACTGTGATGTCTACTAACGCTAATGTACTAGTATTAACACTAGTGTCTACCTGCGCTTTCAGTTACCTTCAAAATTCGCAGTGGTTACATATATGATTTGTCATTTTTTAATTAACCTTCTTCTCATTTTATTGATTTATTATGATATATGAGTCGACTGCCTCGGTGGTGGAGTGTTTGCAACCGCAACTAGGTTAAATTCAAATCCCTGGTCGAGTACTATTGAATTTTTCTAATTTAAATTTTCTAGTAGACATTTCTAGTAGTGACTCAGAGTCAAGATGTGTGCCCGGTGTATGGCAATAGGCTCACCACCTATTCCATGGGACGTAAACGTAACTGGTAAGACGTGGGAGTGTACTACTACACTCTTCTGCCTTCGGGGATGACAAGCGTGATAATAGGTTTACGTTTACGATTTTAAAATTATGTAATTAACTGACCGTAGAGCCTCGCAAATCGTATCCACATGCCAAGGACGCCCAGAATCTTTCGTGTCTATTTCTGCGTGGATCTGCATGTATTGTTCTTATATAGGACTCGGCTGTGTAGCCCAGACTGCACAGACCCTGGAGCCACACCATACGATCTATGTATTGTGGGCAATCTGGAAAAAAATTACAAATTGAAAATGAGAATACCATGATTTTTTCTAATTCTCTTCCGTTTGTAAAAATTATTTCATTCAATCATCTTTCATTTATCATTTATTCATCGTTCATTTATCGTTCACAATTTATTTGTTCATTCATTCGTTCGTTCGTTTGTTCGTTCGCTCATTCATCGTTTATTCTTCTATCGTTAATTAAAAATAGCTAACTCACTAACGCCAGCCCTAATTATTACGTTTTATCATAAAGTCACTAATTGACCGTAAACTCAAAATGCCAACCCTAATTAGAATGTCACTTAATTTGAAACTAAAATGATCGTTAATAATGATATCCGACTCTAATTACAACGTTTCTTTGTTTGAAGGTCAAATAACTGACAGTTCAGTACCAGTTATGATTTTAAAAAACGCAACATTACGCCTGTAAGTCCCGAAGGGCTGGACAGAGGAGTGTAGTACACTTCCACGTTTCGCCAGTTACGTTTTACGTCTCATGGAATAGGTCTGAATAAATGAGTCTATCACTATATACCGGGCACAGATCCAGACACTACTAGAAAATTCTACCAGAAAATCTAAGTTAGAATTGATATGCCTTGATTAAAATATTTAGTTTTTTAATTTAGCGACATTTCAAAACAAAAGCGGTGAAAAATACAATTACGAAATCAAAAAAAATAAAAATTGCCAGAATCAAGACCACAGAAGATACCAACCGCTATACATTCTGAAGTACTTGACGACGATGTTATCAAAGTAATCTTGTTTGACTCTCATCAGGTCCATGGTCTTCGACGCCAGGGTCGCAAAGGTCAGTATGCCAGCGTGTCTGATCTCGGGTGGAAAGTCTAGGCCCAGTTTGTTGAAGACCTCCAAGTCCTCGAGAAGGCTCTGGCTGTAGTTCGCCACGTTGAACGGAAGTTTCCTGATCAAAGAGAGTATTGTGGCCTCCTCCAATTTTTCCTGGGGAAAGTAACTTTAATGTATAATATAACCTAATGGCAACAATGTCTTGGGACAAGTCACAAATGGTCATCTGATGCCAAATTACCTTGAATCTGTGGCATGATTCCTTGCTAAGTGACAAATTTTAATTACATACATACATAGATAATTGTACACCCAGGCAGAAGAAATACAATTGTGATACAAGTAGGTATATTAGGAATCGAAGCCACTACCTACGGCTTGGCTAGTAAGTTTACTAACCACCGAGCCAAAGTGCATGTCACATTCAATCAATCATTTAAACAGAATAAAAAATAAAAACTTGACAAATCAGTTCGACAATCATACCCTATGTTCCACAACCAAGTATTTGATGAATCTAGCACAAGCATCACTTCTGGCGTGAGGCAGAACTTCCAAGAAGATGTTCCTAGCTGTCTCTTGGTCGTAGCTGGTGCCCAGAGCCAAGTCCGCGAATAACTTCGTGAGAGAATCATAGCTAAGCTGTGACACTGTACTGAAAGAGAATAAAAAATTAACCGAAAATATTAGTATAAGAATCATCTTCATCGTCAGCCTGTTTAAGTCCACTGCTGGACATAACTCTCTCTAATATCACGCATTTGAACTCGATCTTCAGCTCTTCGTATTCAAAAAAGAAAAGTGTAAGAATACTTTTAGTAAAAATAGGTTAAATAAAAAACAAGGTGAAGCAAGGGTGGCAACCTCCACTTGGCTAACATAGCAGACACTATCCTAGCTTAACTCTGCCAACCCTCACTTAGCTAACAAAGCAGACAATGGCCTAGCTTCTACTAGCCTTGACTCACTATCTTCTCAGCGTGAAAACGCTAAAGGAATTGCACTCTAGGGAGTGGTAGACTTGCACCGGTGCGTTCCGCCGGAGATCCTGGAGCCCTCTCACCAGCGCAGAGGAAGGCCACCGGGTGGGTTTAAGCGCGGTACAAATCCCACATAACCCGGTATTTCTCCCAAGATACCGGGTACCTTTTGAAGGTTTCCCCCTCGATAACAAAACAAAAGGGTTGTTACACTTAACATACCTTCACACTATAAAATGTACCAGATAAAAACTCACTTGAGTAAGCTAACAAAGTCCAAGGTGTGTATGAGAGATTCATTCCTTACTATATTGTCCGCGTCAATCCCTTTTCTGGCGATTTTCAGAATTATCTGTAACAAATATTTATATATTATTATTATTATCTAGCTGATCGCAATAGCTCAGTCTAGGTACGGCTACATATCGGAGCAGATTACGATCCAAAAGAGAAACCAAAGGAAGTTCCATAACTGCCTCTCAGAATCAGTCATGGAACATGGTATAGTTTGAAAAAGTCAGCATAACGAATAGATCTGGTAAAATCAGATATATTAGTCAAAGGTCAAGAAATAAACGTCTCGAAACTGTTGAGAATCTCGCCAAATAGAAACGGCTGAAAACCATCTAAATTATGAATAATCAACGCAAGCAGGACCTTCAGCAATAAAGATGCGGAAAAAAAAAGGGACTACATATACCTCATAAGTCCGATTCGCCAAAGCCTCTTGGGACACTGTCCGGATACCTCCTGTAGGATCGGTAAAGTCGCTAGCAGAATAATGTACGCCAGTCCGAAACAGATCTAGCTTTTCGACGATACCAGCTGGAAAATCTGTATCGTGGTAAAGTGATAACCTGGAAATAAAACTAGACTGAAAACGTAGTATTACAACTCTTTGAAATCCTTTTCATGTGCCACTTCTCGGGGCCGAACCACGTTAATCCAGATCAAAATAAGAGTGACAGAGACGGACAGGCATATTGGAAGTATGTATTTTAACAGCCTGCGAAAAGGTAAAGCAATAGTTATCTAAAAAAAAAACAGTTTGTTCAGTAATATGTCTGTTAAAGTTTAAAAAACTGATCACTAATAAAAATGCATATAAGTTAAATAACAAAAAAATCACCAATTCTAACTAATTTACTTTATCATCAATCTTTTTATCGTTCTTTTATTGGAAACCGGTCTCTTCCCAGAATTGGAAAGGTTAAGGTCATGTTTTGTCTTACTGGCAAGTTGACAAACTACATCAAGGTTTGTAAGTACAATCAGGAAGAAGAAGATGATTATTGAATCTGTACATACTCAGAAGATACGCTCAGTATATGATCATTAACTTTGTACTGGAAGCGCCCGTTCAGGTCCAGGCTGACCAGACCGTTGGCGTCCAGCTCGTACACCCGCTCCGCCGTGGCGATGGCGTCTGGCTGGAAGAAAGTACATTATTGTAGCTCTAAACAATTGCCAAAATTCATTCCATACTAGTTGGTCCAGTGGTAAGTGCGCATGGATGCTGAGCCGGGGGTCGAGAGTTTGATTCCCATCTGGGACAAATATTTGTGTGATGAGTGCAAATGTTTGTTCTGTGTTTGAAATGTAAAAAAGTAGCAAAAGAAGTATGGTGAAGTATTTATCAGCCAACTATCAGCACAGACTTTATAGATTTTAGGATCAAATAGCCGAGTGTGGCGATGTCCTAAAATATTTTATTATTCATGATAAAAAAATTATTTCTTATTCATAAAATTATGCACTCTAGACCAGAGACCACTTACTCTCTTTCCACTGTCTTTCTCTATATTTACCATGCTAGCAAAATTCACAATAGTGGTATTCTGACGTATACACGCAAAAACTTTCGCGAAGAGATTCGAACCCCATACACCCGGAATAAGGACAAGTCTAAGCCAATATGCTGGCACTGCTGTCTACCGTCTGTTTGCTATATGCAGTGTATTCTATGCTGATGTGAATCCATCGAAACATACCACTCCCCGTTCGAAGTCCTGGCTCCAGGGCACAGAGCTCCAGATATGCTCATTGCTGTTGGAGGACGACTGCATCTTGCTGTACTTCTTGATGGTACTGCCTTTCGCCGTATATACCATCAAGCAAGTTAAGTAGAGACAGGGCTGGAATATAGAGAACACTTCATTCCACATCAAGACAATCGAGATTGTTAAAGATCTCGTAAACCTGACATCACGCCTGGAATCCGCAAAGAGGTAGGCAGAGGAGTATAGAATGCTTCTACATTTCACCAGTAGCGGTTTTACGTCCCACTATGAAGCCTTTTGCATCGAAAGTAAACCTTTTTTTAAAGTTTGTATTTTGTGATTTTATAATATAGTTATATGGTACGATAGAAAAGATATTAGATAGATAGATATTTATAGAGATATTAGATATTTGGCACGGTAAGAGCCCTGGCGTGATGATATAATAACGTTGTAAAATTTTTAATGGGCGAAAAGAGCTCTCCTTCAATGCTAATAATGCGTGGCAACTCCTCTAATTCCTCTGGTGTAGCACATGTCTATGATGCGCGGTGACCAAATATCATCAGGTAGCCCGTCTGTCTTTTTGCCAGGTTATATTATATAAATAAAAATACAGTATATGAAAAGTTTTTTGCCACATCGTCCACAGTTCAAACTTGATATAGAAGAGATGTGGAGCTGGTAATAGGAATCTTCCTAACAGTTCTCATCTTCTTATCTCCTCAAGAGCCTCCTCGAAAAAGATTCTGACAAAGCCGTCATACGTTCAGGGCACGCTGATTAAAAAATTGTTCCTACTGCTTGGCTCATGTGCCAAGAAGACTAGAAGAATTACCTCATTACTAGTGTAGGATCCATTTTCCTTTTTCAGTTGAAAGTTGATAGATAAAGCTCGCTTGAAGTTCGTGGACCAAGTCGGTTCTTTGCCCACATACAAGGCCTTGATGAACCCATTTTCCTGGAAATAAGTAAACATCATCATTTTTATTACCTAATGAATTCTAGATAATTTGGGGGTATTGAAGAAAAAGATTTTGCATCCAGCAGCGAGCAGTTTACCTGAAGCAGTTGTGTCAACGAATTAATTATCTTTTTTAAAATAAAAAAAAACCTAACATCACGCCTGTAATCCCCGAAAGGGTAGGCAGAGTAGTGTGGTTCAGCCCCACCCAGGGATTTAAACCCAGGACCTCCCGATCGGCAGTCGCGTCGAAATTACGAATCGCCTCTTTGGTCGATTGGTTACAAAGCGCAACTGCCGATTGAGAAGTCATGGGTTCAAATCCCAGGTGGGTACTATAAGATTTTTCTAATTTAGAATTTCTAGTGGTGACAGTGTATGGCAATAGGCTCACCACCTATTCCATGGGACGTAAACGTAACTGGTGAAACGTGGGAGTGTACTACAGTCCTATACCTTAAAAGCGTGATGTTACATGTTACGTGATGTCTCTCTTACAGGCGTGATGTAACGAAATAATAACAATAAATTAATTCTTTTTTTTTGACTCATCATTTTATCACGCTGGCCAAGAAAGGGTTGATACGTAGACTTCACAAGCCTTAGATATTTTTTTTAAGCTCTATAATAATAATAATAATCGACCCATAAGCATTCCACTGTTGGAATATGGGTCTCCTCTCATATTGAGAGGATTAAGGCCGTAGACCGACACGCTGGCCAAGTGCGGGTTAACGGAATTCACACACCTTAGAAATTTTTTTTTTTTTTATAACTTCTAAAGCGTGC
>DWJK01005929.1:0-10821 GCA_018248815.1 Croniades pieria auraria | reverse complement strand
CCCATAACAATGTTACCATACAAAAAAAACTCAGTTTTATTGCCAATATTGGACAAAAATCCAATTATATCGCACTGTATAATTTAATAGGATATGTTGATTATTCTCTGTATATTAAATATTTATTTACATCGCGAACACTCGCGTAAAGACCAAAAAGATTTTTCAATGGCTGTTTCAACGACCGATGCCGCCATGGGCGCTGTAGTGTTGGTTACTGTTAGTATCAGCTCTCCATTGATGTCCGAGTTGGCGGCTCGTGCGTAGTAGTAGCGCCGCACGTGACGGGCAGGATACAACAATCGGCGAGCGATTGCGTTTGCCGCACTCAATTGTAGCGAAAGAATGCTAAATCCAGCCGTGGTCGTGGCTCAGTGGCGCGGGAGCCACCGAGGGAAATGGTCGTTTCGTGGTACGTCGTGGCCTTCCTCGCCGCCAGCGCGCTTGGCGCTTCCATTACACGTGAGTTGATTTTCTTCTAAAACTATATAGATTTCATACATATAAAAATACAAATTTTTGCTGGAAAACGTTTATTTGTATGTGAGTTATATTGCTTTAATGAATATTCGTAATAATTATATGTAGATTTTATTACTAATAATGTATTTTTTTTTTCATTAAACTTAGTGCAATATTTAATCTACTTATGAGATATGTTGCGATCTCAGCGTTATTTTTAAAATTTGTTATTTATTGTTTGATTTGTTAATTTGAAGTAAATAGTGTTAAATTGTAGTTGTGAGTAGTACAAACAGTCAAATAATGAATTGTATGGTTAAATAGCCAAAAATCAAAACATATGTATTATATAGCCCGCAGTTAAAACTATTTGTCATTTTTTTCTACAATATTTTATCCATTTTTTTAAACTCTACCTTTCCTTATTAAAAAACAAAGTACAATCAGATACATTTCAAATAAATAAAAAAAGGCCTCGTTGGTCCGGTAGTTGCAAGCGCGACTGCCGATCGGGAAGTCCTGGGTTCAAATCCCGAGTCGGGTACTATTGAATTTGTCTAATTTAAAATTTCTTGTAGTGACTCGGAGTCTGGATCTACATATATCCGGAATATGGCAATAGGCTCACCATGTCTTCCATAGGACTTAAACGTAACTGATGAAACGTGGGGGTGTTCTACACTCCTCTGCCTACCCCTTCGGGGATTACAGACGTGATGTTACGTTTTTTTTGTGTAAATAAAAAATACGATAATATTATTTCTTAAATCTTATAACATTATTAAATCTGTAGAACGATTTACTAGTTAGGTATAGAAATATTAATGAAGAAATAAAAATGAACATTTACCACCACTTATTTCAACCGTGTATTTAATTAGTGATTTTATAAACAAAAGATAAACTATAGTTCAACTTGCAATGAATCAGAAAAGGACCTTCATATACACATCGTCACACAAATTAGATACGTAATGTACAAAAGAAATGATTCAGTACTCATAGTAAAACATCAGCAGTGATAATGGAATATAATCTGTGTCCGATAATACGTCAGATTGCACATATACGTTCAATCATTGCCATTCAATCAGACATCAGGGTTGCCACTTTATAAAAAAAAATATGTACAATAATTGACCGTAGTATTTTCATTCGTTACCTCAATATCAGGTAAACTCTAACGTCCTTTTGTTACCATAACAAGGCAAATAATAAATTTTATAAATTAAACACATATTATCCGCCAAATTACACAAAGGCACAATATAATAAGTTTACGAATTGTTTCCCCTATTCGTAATCAACATTACCATAAAAATTAGTAGCAGCTAGCACATGGCAACCCTGCAAGTCATTCTTACGTGTTGCATAACATCGACCCAATCCGCAGAAGGAGTAGCACGCGTGCAGACTTCCATTAGTTTTACTTATGTCACTGTAATTATATAATTACTGTCAGTTTTCGTAATCGCGACTTCTTCACGGATAGCTATATATTTATTTAAGTTATTGATGGTAATACTTCCGGTTACTTTTGAAAGATTGTTCTCAACTTACTGTATTAAAATGATATGAATTTTTTTTTTTATTTTATAAGAAAACTATTCGTGGCTAATTTCAAAAAATAAACAAGTATATTGCTTGTTTGCTTAATAATATGAATTGGTAACGATAAAAGCACTAGTCATGCTTGAACAGGAACACAATTCTGTAGGTGTTCAAGGTTAACTTGCAATTTCAGTTAGAATTATTTCTCATGTATATTGCAATTGTTTTGATAAAAAAAAAACTGTTTCAGGCACATAATGCTCATATAATAATAATGCTGAATGGACAACAGACAGAAAACTTAGAGTTGCTTAAAGATCATAAATATAGATGTTTTAAACTTCATTTATCCAAAACTATTGATGACTTTCTAACGTCAAGTAAGTAATTTAAAAGTATGGTTTTCTGTCCCGTGAAAAACTAATCAAAAATGTCTTTTTCCATTAAGTTTTTAAACAATGTCTGATCCATTATCTTCATCGTCATCAAACATTCCATTGAACCACTTTTGAACATGACTTCACGATCACGATCACGTCACTGTCACGATGGCGCAGAACGAATTGGCAGACTTCACAAACCCTAAAAACATTATGGAAAACTAAGGTGTGTAAATTCCCTTAAGATGTTTTCCTTCGCTGTTACTCCAAGAGATATTAATCTTTAAAATGCAAGCTATACAACCAGAGACGCATGCTAGGGTTCAAATCTCTAACCTCTAACGGTACCAGGACGGCGTAACGATACGGTCATAATTCGTTATCCCTGTATACTTATTATCTCTTATTATAATCCTTAATAATTAACAATAATTCCTTAATGTCTTATTGACATTATCAAATACTAAATACTGGATGTTAAATAGCCCTATAGGTAATACATAACTGTACCTATAAATTCATTTGTTCACAAGTATATAGACTGCCTCGTTGGTCGAGTGGTTGCAAGCGCGACTGTCGATCGGTAGGTCCTGGGTTCAAATCCCGGGTCGGGTACAATTGGGTTTTTCTCATTTAGAATTTCTAGTAGCGACTCGGAGTCTGGATGTGTGCCCGGTGTATGGCAATAGGCTCACCACCTATTCCATTGTAGGACTTAAACGTAACTGGTGAAACGTGGAGATGTGCTACACTCCTCTGTCTACCCCTTCGGGGATTACAGAGGTGATGTTACGTTTACAAGTGTAAAAACATTGATTGAAAAATATCTTGTGGACCTTATCGGAGCTGGGCTTATTTAGTTTCATTTTTAATCCGCCAATTAGCTGAGATTATCACATTGAAACTGTATTAAAATGATAAATACAAAAGAGTGCAGCTGGACGCGAGACAATCAAATAAAAGTACTCAGGATAAAGCAATTAATGTTGTTCAATCAAACTAGTTTAATCCAGAGCCCTACAGGTCCTTAGGGTCCTTAAGGTCCAGCTTAAAGGAATGTCCGCAGTCCTAACATTTTCAGGTTCAACGAGACATGTCTTCTTATAATAAATTATAGTTTTTCAGAAATAGACGAAGTACTATAATGTCGAAATAGTATGCAAACGTGCAGTTGTTAAGAACCGCATTACCGCATCAAAATCGTTGAACAGGTATTGTTTAAATTTGATGTGAACATATTGTAACCCATAGGAAATCAACACCGGAATGAATAAAGTTGGGGGTGAAATTTATGAATTTTGACCAAAACCCCCACCAGCAAGTATTGCTTGATCTATGAACATCGATTACTGCGCAGAAAACAAGAATAGAATCACCTACAAATGGAAACAATTGAAAAACGTTGAGAATTTTCTTGATCAAAGAAATGAATTTCTATAACAGTTCAATGAACAGCTGAGACAGTACGTAACAAAATTGGACGAAATATTATTGAGTTTTTAGACCATATAACAATATATTTATCTTGGCTTTATGGTGTTTCTTAATTATAAGAGATTCCGATAACATTTTCAAAAACATTAAAACAAACGAAATTAGAAATACCCACGCAACAAACAGAAAAATTTAACTCCGTATTCCTCCACCCATTTATACAGATAAAGGTGATAAAAACGAAAGGTCCGCGAAAACGAATTAAAAATTGTGCCCAACTCAATTTTCAGTTTCGTTCATGCCCCGGCGGACACCATCGACCGACACAGATATAAAATCCAGCCGTATAATGCGGACGCTCAAACGTGTATGTACGTACTAGATATGATTATAGGCGAACCACATCTCGGGTACGGTGGCACGGCCAATGTAAATAAACGGAATTACTTTTGCTGAAAACGGGTGCGATTAGAAAGATGCGGCGTCTAAAACATATCCTGTAGATTTGCTCCTTGCCGCTGTTGCAGTCAGAGCCGGAAACGAATATTTCGTTCGCATTAATCACAATACGTGTCTACAGTAAAGTAACATCGAAATGCTCAAATTTTAAAGCAGTACTGCAATTTATGAAGTACGATTTAAAAACACCGTAGCGTAATTCATTTTGTGGTCGAAAGAGACGCGAACTGAGGAAAAATGTATCTTTATAATCGCACTCAAGTACGGTACACTTTCGTACAGTACGCACGTGTTACTGATCATTATGTATGCGCGGAGTTAGTACCGCCGATGTACATTGATATAGGAATCTTCAAATATATTTAAATGCTTTTTTCTAACAATAAACAATTGGTGCGCTGAATATATCGTAAGTTTATTATTTTGTTACTTTAACACGATACATAACAAATCAATTCCGTAAACCAGCACGTATAAAATTAGCGATCAATTATTCATTATTCTGATTATTTAACAGCTAACATAATATTATAAACTAATTGTTAAAATTATAAACTAAAATTATAAACTAATTGTTTTCTGTCTGTGTTTTGTTAGTTAACTAAAATAAGTGACTCAAAACGATTTCGCACAAACGTTTGACTCGCTTACTTGCTTACAGCGAGACAAAGCAATTAAATTGTTCATAGTTAGATATATATGTGTGTAAATCGTTAATATAATAATATTACTATCTCGCATGATAACGTTATTATTACCTCACGATGGCAATTAACAATTTAGTGCTGATAAGCCTCATGGTTATAAGTGAAAATACGCAATGAAGTTTGTTCTCAGGGTGAATCTGAATCAATATGGTGGAACTCACGAATTTACTCATTACGATGATGGTTTTATTAAAATGTTGTGTATATAAAATATTAATAAGTTTCGTTCGTTTTTAAAGTAAAAGTGTTGAGATAAAACGTACTCATTTCAGCGGCTGAAAAGCAAGTTTTAGAAAAGTCGGCCTGCGGAAGGGTGTGGGTGACGGTGCACTCGCCGGAGACGCGGCTGGCGGCTGCAGGGAAATTACTCGACGCTATAGAACTCAACTGGGACTTCAGTTCCTGCTCCACCGTCCCCACGAGGGTAAGCATTTATTTAACAGGGTTCACGCTGAACCAATGTCCCCAAGTTATATCAGATCTCAAACTACATTTTAAAATATTAAAAGATAAAATCGGATTTTTCGTAGATAAAAAATTTGTTTTAAAACAATTTTGGCTAAGTATAAGTCTTGATTTGTTACCTTTTGTTGAAATACGATCAGGATATTAGATTCTGTACTTATACAAGAGAATGCAGTTAAAATAATCCAATGCAATTAACAGCCTACGATTTTCACATCCAAAATTCCATGATTCACTGCACCTAGCCTATTTAGATGTTTCAGTTGCAAAACTCGAAATCGAAAACAGCGTTGTTCATTATTTATCTCATTCATACTTCTAACCAAATGTTCTATGAACATGGAACGGAAGTTTCGAACCTCAATCCGTAGGTTCTCCCTCGCGCCTCTCACGTTGATCGGACGTGACACGACCATTGGCGTTTGAGTTTTTGTATATAAGAGGTGTGATGTCATAACAGAGCTCGTCATAACATCGCGCTTTGTGCTCTTTCGTCGGTGTTACGAAATTAAATAACGGTGGAAGTCTTCGTTCATTCACTCACCGCTCGGCTTTGTTATTGAGCAGCTATGTGCGTGCAATGGTCGACCGGAAACATCTATGCACGAACGGTACCACTCCATCCAATACCATTAATAACGCTTATAACATTCAAAGCCTTATTAAACAGATAAATTACAAGAAAGTTTGTTTTTAATCATAGTTTGTGAAAACGAACACAACACTTTAAACTATAATCCCATAATGTTATCGGAATCTGATACTGGACTGAGCAGTTGTAGCAAATACTATATACTCCAATTATTCCACTAATGAATATTTTGAAAAAGTCATAATAAATCACAGCTCGCTAACAGTTCATATCATCGGTCTGTTTCAGTCAATTGCTAGATATAGGTAAATTCAAAGGGAGTTTTTCTTATAATCACCACGTTCAGCATGTGAGTTGGGATCGCAGAGCACAGGTGCTCATAGCGTATACGCTGCCGTCTGCGGCCAGGGTATTTAGCTGTACCTAGGTAGACTGGACTATACCGCGATCAGCCAGTTGCCAAAGCTAAGGCTTTGGCATCCTGCTATACAACAGATGAGTCTGTTGTATAGCAGGATGCACAACGGGCAAGTGAGCGTGGCTTGACTTCCTAAGATGGTGGATGCCTTCCCCAGAAAAACCTAATAGATAAATAATGACAGGGACCATCTTAAATATACATGAATTATATTTTATTAATTCTGATATAACAGATCGGACTTTTCGATGACCGACCTGTGTCGTGGAACAATGCTTTGGCAACGTACTTCATTGGCTCTGCGGAGGGTCACGTAGTTACCAGCACTTCACTAGGGGCCAGCACATTACCTGCTGGATGGGAGACAGAAGCAGGTTTAAAAGGCCCCCATTGCCTGTGGCCCTGGGTTGGCGCTGGCGACAGCCAAATACAGTCATACAACTGCTTGAAGATACAACCAACCTGGATGGAAGACAACGCGTGAGTATCATATTAAATGTATCAATATTTACGTACCTAATATTCGAAATAGTGAAATAGCCTTAAGGACAAAGTGAATGTCCCGTCTGCTTTTCTTAAACTTTCCAGTGTTCACAAATAAATACCGCAAAAGGTTGCCAGCATCGCTTGTCGAATCGTAAATAAATATCACTTATTATAAACTAAAACTGCTTAAAGTAAATATTAAACTACAATGAAAATATTTAAGTATTAACGTTTGATTAAATCAAACTACAAATATTTAATACTTTTCATATTTACGGAATAGCTCAATGTTTACAGTTGTGCTGTTCGTCAATGACATAAATATATTATACGTAGATTAGAAGAGCCAGCCTAAAATGTGTCCATCGAAAGAAAAGAGAAAGCAAATGAGGCAGGTATATGTCTCTTTGTTTTTGTGCGTGCATAGTGAGCAATAGTGATTTTTATTGAAATGCTGAAAGCTAACCTAAAATGTCAACGTATAAGATCAAATTGAAGTAAAAATTAAAAAGAAATGTATACTGTTTCATTTAAAGTATATTAATTTGCGCCAATTAAATGACAATAACATGCATTGTGTGTAATAAAAAACCTGTTACTTTCGACAATAGTCGAAGTTTTCACAAGTAAGAAATTTATAATTTTTGTATTTGTCATACACATATTAAAAGATATGTTGGCAGTACATAATGTGTTAAAAAAAACTTACTATAATATTAAAAAAACAAACATTTTGAAGGTGTGCTAAAAAATGTTCAAAGTATTTAAATTAAAAACGCGCCATGAATATTTCTTTGCGAATGTGTAATTAGACAAAGATAAGTATGAGTCTCTCATCTTCCCTCTTCTATTATGTGTTGGACACTCGCACTCACAGGCCTATCTATGGCTCCCCTACTCTATATATAATATATCTATGGTCATTAACATTTTTAATTACTGTACTGTTGACAGTTGGTCATAAAACTGACACGAACCCAAGTTGTCCTGCCCACCACATCAGAGTGTAAACAGTAATAAATCATGATGGCATCTAAATCGAATATAAAATTATATTCGAAGCTAACATTTTCTACAGAAATAAGAATAAAACTCCCCCGAAGCGAACGCCAGCGTAATCTAGATTTGATTTATTGCTGCAATTCCGCAAGATTTTCTTATTGCCAGGATGACCATTATCTTATTTGCCCCTAATCGGACAATATGGATGAGGTCTTTAACACGAGGGAATATCTGTATTACGAGTCATAATCCGTACTTAATACGTTAAATGATTCACTTTTTATGAACAGCCAACAATGAAGTCGTAATGATTATTGATTCGTCAAGAAAAATCTTTAAAATAAGTGAAAAACATTTTATTTATATAGTTTTTTATCACCTATTTAGTAAACAGTACTGAGATATCCTAAGCTGGTAAATGATATAGTACATACATATATGTATATTTTAACTAATACTCAGGTATTGTTGTTTTTTTTTTGGCAAATTTAATACATAAAAACGTTATCTAGAGTCCACTTCAATGGGCTATTTTTAATTGTTATACGCTTTTCATGCGCTAATCATGAATGATTATGTAAATAAAACCAAAAAACTGCATTGGCAGACGTTACATAAGGAACCAAAATTCTTTTAAAGCTGTTCACGGTCCGCTTAATCTCGTATTTCTAAGCCGCAAACTTCAATATCTCATGGAATCTATTTTGAAATCTACGCGCTAATGTGCGTAATAAATGTAGGCACATAAGTATGTATGTTCCCAACTGCTTTATTCACTTTTAAAAAAAATCCCAAATCATTGAATGAAAGATTCAAACCTAAATACCTTATAAAAATTCAACCACCTTCAGATTCGTTTGCAAAATTGAGCGCCCACTTTCACTTTATTTGTGGGGATCGACTTTTACATAAATGCATGTAAATGCGTAATGTTTTGAATGTACACATATCAATTTATATTTTTATTGTTAATTAACACAGTAACTATATCCACTTACGCTAATTAAGAATATAATAATAAAAATCTAACATGTCTATAATAAAAATCTAACATGTCTAACGATTAAATAATGGAACTTGTCCAAAACTTAAACGTATCGACAGTTCAACATTAACTATTCAATGACAACACTGACACGATTTTCTTGTTGTCAGTTTGTCTTGTGCGTCACCAGACACGCTTCTATATTTTTTGTCTACTTTTTTAGGCGTGTACCTAGATCTTATATTGATAAAGATTCAGTGTAAATGTGAATCATTATTAATGTATGCTTCGACAGAGGCAAAATCAACAGACTGCGAATTGGCGATCTGGCGTTGCCCGGCACCCACAACGCAGGCGCCTGGCGGTTCGACACGGAAATCAGCACCATAACCCGGGACACGTTTGTATTGTGCCAGGATCGCTCCATCTGGGCCCAACTCGTCCATGGCATTAGATACTTTGACTTCAGGATCGCTTACTACGAGCTCTACCCGAGAGAAGAGGATAGGTGAGCTAGATTTTGGATTATTTGCATATATCGATATTACAGGTACACACATACATACATATCGATATTACAGATTCATAACATGCAACAGTCATGGCAACATCACATGTAATAGTGTTGTAATAGATTCACGTGAATTACTATTTTTACAATGAAGAATATTTTTAATAACATCATATTTTTACCACCTATCAATGAAGGTAAATAATCTGTTATGAAATCGATTACAACACTATTACATGTGATGTTGCCATGACTGTTGCATGTCATGAATCTGTAATATCGATCAACGTGATGGAGAACGCGACTTTCCAGTAGTTTAAGATAACAGTGAACCACACACGACCGTATGAGACGTTGTCACGTACAGAGTTAATGATGATAAAAATATTAATGATAGTGTGAAACCATCGAGAAATGTGCTGTATTTTTTATTAATTTAGAATATATTAATTAAATCGATCGACGCTTCATGGCGTCATATCTTAAATTTTCAACAATCTCGATCAAAGAAAACACCTCAAGAAAAAATGTTTGATAATGTTATTTTTTCAAGATGAAACATTGTGTAATGAGGTCCTGGTAGAGGTCCTGGTAGAGGTCCTGGTAGAGGTCCTGGTAGAGGTCCTGGTAGAGGTCCTGGTAGAGGTCCTGATAAAACATACAAATTTTATGACTCGTTTCAAAACACATGATGTATTAAAACCTCCTCAACAGTGCGCTGAAGACGAAGTTTAATGAACTTATCTTACGTAATCAACTGTAGATTTTCATTCGAATCCACTGTTTCGATTTTCAATCAAACATAAAATTTTTAAACCGAAAACGTGTTTTACCTTTCTACCTGGTCGATATTTCTATAAAATACCGAAATGTTTTATCTATAATGAAAACTTTAATAGCAGTTCTATAGTAGAACATTCGGGAAAATAGCCGCGATCGGAGTTACGCGCGGCGCGGTCAGCTGCGCAGTCTCGCGTGGCCGCGCAGTTGCATAAGGAATTGGTTATGAATATCATTACTACTTCCAGCCTCCGCGACGCAAAATGTACGAATTACGATACGATCCTATTGATAACTAATTGTGTACCCGTACACTGTGAACGAGATAATAGATGATTACATTTGTAGCGGATACATAATTCATTGAAGTAAGTACCTAAATAAAATGTTAAAACCGAAATCTAAACACTGTCTAAACTGCTTAATAATTAAGGTTCGTAAAGTCCCCGTCTACATCTTGAATTTCCGTCGAATATTTACAACTATAAGTAGGTAAACCGTAACAGTAAATAAATAATAATAATATTCGACCCATTAGCATTCCACTGTTGGAATATGGGTCTCCTCTCATATTGAGAGGGTTAAGGCC
>DWJK01005928.1:0-10821 GCA_018248815.1 Croniades pieria auraria | reverse complement strand
TGCGGATATAAAGGCACCCCATTATGAGTTTTTAAATATATTTGCCATGTACAGACAGCGATCAGTTACAGTTTTATTATTAGTATAGAGTATAGATTACTTTAAATTTAAAGTACTGTATTATTAATCTATAGCGAACACAGATTTAACACTGATGATGCTAGTGGTAATTGTAAATAATTGTAGAATACTTTCGACTATCACCAACAATAAAAAATTCAAGAAAAATACGCTGGAGTAACGTTTTGCTAAAATGTGACGCAAACTTTAAGCTATAGGTATAATCTATTTGAATACAGAAGTATGAGAGTCGGCTCGCCTATAATACAGTAATACTCCGCGCGAGTCGTGTCGTCACCCGGCGAGTATATGAAACTAGTTGTTATCAAGTAACGAAAAAATATGATTATTGCTACGAGTAAATGTCGTATGAGAAAAAACTCATTCCTCAAAAGCGTTAATTAAATTTTATGAAACTCAAGTATATCCAAATGACCTCGGAGTAGGTTTTTGCTCTGTATATCTACTGATAATAAATTGCATTTGAGCTGGTCCCTGTAAGACGCGGCTGGGCCTATGCAAAGGAAATTCTAACTATTGGTTTTCTTCTTCGGTTCCATACACATTTGTGTTTGTTAATTTAGTGTGCATATGACGTTGTAAATCGATATACCGCGGATTCCACTACCAGGATTATCACGAGGTTATCGCGAGGTTGCGCCTATCGTGCAAATTCGTTGTATTACTGTATTTAGATTTGTTTAGTCCGATCGAATCAACCAATCAAATGGATTACTTTCTGAATAGTTACAAACATTTGTGGGTGAAATTTGTCAACAAAAAATGTAATACTATCGGCTTATAAATACAAAAAAACAAAAGCGGGACTAGAACATTCAATGATGGAAATAACGATTGTAGTAGTTTATTCCATTTCACCATAAAAGTAGTGTCACCCCCAATGTCTGATCCACGTTTTTCTGTCAGATCACAGAAGAGTTTATACCAGTCATATCCTCATTTTTAATTAGAAAAGTGTTTTTATTAGTATAGGTAATCTACATAGCCAGACTGCGTAAATACGTGTTATCGCAAACTTTTGGTACCAAAAATAGACATGATTATACTGAACACGTCTTACTACATGTAAAAAATATAGGTATCAATGAACAACAACAAGGAACAGGTATCCGAGAAGTGTACACATATTTCTCGTACCTCTACTCGAGTACATCTATAACAATATTTAATACTTTAGAAAGGCGTCAACATACCACAAATGTAGAAGAACTCATCCCAATCATTCTTCTTAATCTATCTAATACACTGATATTCCTCACAGCTCCCACTTTAAATACCGTAGTCGAAGCTTTCGAACTCGGAAAACCTCGAGTCTTGCTTCTGAAGGCGTTGCTGGCATGCCTCAAAGTAGCTGTCTTGAATCCTGTACATTCCTGAATTAGCCTGGTACATCAATGTCTCCAGTATTCGCTCGTTCTTGATCGCCTTAGTCGGGAGCACTACTTTTATCAACTCTTGCGGTGAAATCCTGTACAATTTCAGGTCTCTGGCTAGACGCTCCATAATACATTTAAATTCATTTTTGGCATCAGTCTTGTTAACAGTTTTGGACTTGACTTTATTTCGGGCCCAGTTGAGCATCGCGTCGAATTTTCGAATCTCTGTTAGTTCAAGGGAGCGGCACATGATCATCTGCAGCATCGACTCTGACAGATTAAGATATTCTGGGTTCTGGAACAGCGCGTACGCTCGCTGTTCAGTGAATGCTAGTATCATATTGACCAACTCGGACGCGGACGTATAACGCCAGTAGTAGTTCTCCAGCGATATCAGCATTGTGCACACCTGTAACATTGAAATATCAAGGTCACCGAAGTAACTAACGAGATATCTAAATGAATAGCGAGCAGGTGCGGTGCACGTAAGACGTCATCGATTATAAAAAAAATTGCCATACCACTTCTATTCTGAGGAATTGCTTAGCATGATGAAAACACGCTTGTAAGAGTTCCGGAAGATCGTAATGCTCAGCAGCGCATATCAGACCCGGGATGGACGCGCACGTCAAGGGACAGCTCCCGGTGTGTAAGTAATCCAAGAGGATGCGGAACGTCTCCGGATCGAATTCGATTATGGAGAACTAAAAAAAAGGTTTTCGTCGGTTAGATATCGACATAGACCGGACGCGCGAGCGCGAGCGGCGCGGCCCACCTCGGTCTGCGCCAGCCGCGCGCGGTCCACCTTCTGCGCGTCGGCGCACACGGACAGCCGCGGCACGCCCAGCGCCGCCGCCGCCGTCGCCGCCTTGTCCTTCCCTTCCTTATCTGAAATTAGGTTCGTTGCGAGCTACGGGTCGGACTCGTGTTCGATGTTAGTGAGTGTTGTTGAGAGTCATAGATGAAGCCGCATGCGATGATCTCGTTCGACGAGGTATTCGATTCGGTCGTCCGAGCCGGCGACGTCCGCCTCGGTCCTCGCCGGAAGGGTCCGGAGTTCGGTGGATCGAAAAGACGATACTCACTAGAACAGTCTTGTGAACTGGCCCACTTCTTCTTGTCGTCTGCGTTGAGTTGAGAGTGCTGCTTCCGTATGGAGCGGCCCCAGCCCGCCGTAATGGTGCCCAAGCGGGAGAACGCGCGCTTCACCATCGGAGAACTGGGCACACTTTTTGGTCTGGAAGTATACCGTGTGTACGATACATTTGTATAGAGTCGTATTAAACAACAATGCAAAATTAATTGCTAGACGAGATACATGTTGTATTCGTAGTAATATTTACTGAAGTGTTAAGATTTTGTTGAAACCGTCGAGGCACGTTTTTAATCTTTATGACTAATATTGAGCGGGTATGTTACACATAATAGTTAAATATTTCCAATTCATTAAAATATAAACAAGAATCGATATCGGCTGAAACAGATTTTTACCTCGGTGACTCTATGTCAGGCACTTGCAGGAAGTTGCTGCTTTTCTGTCTTGCGGGGGTTGGAGACAGCAGGGTCGGTGCTGGGCGAGCTAGGAGCTCTGCCACTGGTACTTGTGGTGATCCGAAACCGGTTTGAATACCATAGAGCATTTCTTGAAACACCCTGGAACACAAATAGAAAAAATTCGATTTCAACTACAAGCTACAGTTAAGGATGTAGGTATGTATTCTTATAGACATACAACGTTTCAATTATCCTCGAGCAAATTAAAAAGGCGAAGCTAAGACACTGATAGTTGACCATTTCGTATCCCTTATACTTATTTTCTCCAGTTCATTAGCGTTATTTTAATTTTCGGAAAAGTAACTTCGTACTACAAAGAGCTTGTGTGTATTAGATACTATAGACTAATTTAAACACTTCCAAGTCCGAGTTATTGCAAACTTCTTCATGCTTAATAATGTGTTAAAATCGATTAGTCTCTGTAGATAGATGTTTGTGATATACGTAGTTTGCATTGGCTCAGAAATATTTGGTAATTGATTAGTGAATATAGTAAGTGCCGGGTTCAACAAATGAAATATTTTGGGAACGCCAAATGTGGAAGGCAACCAAAAAGTTAGCGGATCTAGTTACTGAACATCCAGGACATTTTCAGATCGGCGTAATCGCAAATATATTTTCATTCAATCTGTCCTCTAACTCACAGTTTTGTTTCTTGATTACTTTGATGTTTGTGTTATCGAAACAAGCGCCCTTTGAACTTTTACTTTGCGATAGACTACTCACTAATCCCTTCTTCTGGAATATCATGGTAACCAAAGCGACTTTAATTCAAATATACATATTTAAACCCCATTAAAATCTTTGTACTAAAAATTTTATTACATAATAAAGGGGTCACCCATGGCGACTCCTTGGAGCGATGCAGTAGCGCGTTTCATTAACATGCGCTCGCATCGCTACTTCTGGCTCACAGTCGCACGCACTGGCGCCGCGGCGGCGCTCCGGCGGCGCTCCGGCGGCGCTCCGGCGGGCGCAGCAATGCGCGCCGCCACGGCACCGCGACTGTGTCGCGTTCCTTTTGCGATCGTATTGCTAGCTGAATCGCTACAAAAGGTCGACTTGGCCGACCTCCCTAAATATTGCCTGTTCATACCTGCTTCTTACACCGAGTATAGCCCGTACTCCAATAAATTTGGTCTTCTGCTTAGATTGTCCAACAAGAAACACAACGTCAAACAGCTGCGCGTTCTGCGCCGCGTTCAGCTCGCTGTTGAGGAATACTCGAGTGAAGTCTTTAGCCAATTGGTCATAGTCTTCGAACTGATCTCTGACAGAATCCAAAAGTGGAGAAGATGGACGCATGTGTCCTATGGGTCGCCACGATCCTGAAATTAAATACATTTTTACTTTAGCAATACCAGTAATGTTTCATTCCTCGCATTCGACTTACGCTATTCATGATAATGATAATATGTCCAACAAAGCAGTAATACTGAGCTATCCTCTGCTAGACATAGATTTTTTCTAAAGAGCCGCACCGAGCGCTTTTCCCTGTTTGCCTGCTATCCGTGTGATCGCACTTTAATTTTTGCGTCGATACCTTTTCAATCTAACATCTTAAACACATTCTAATGCGCTTTTGAACAGATTCTTAGATATAATTACACACTGTTTCACTCCTCAAGTAGGCTGTTGTGGAATCATTACAGCGATTCCAAGGAAATCATCAATGATTGTAATGGTTAAATGTAAGTGTCGGAGTATCACGTACGCTACTTCCCGTCGGCAGCTAAGGCTTTAATCGTGCTTATGTAGCCTGCGCGCTACCGTCCGCTTGCGAGAGCCTAGTCTGTCGCGCAGCAGGGTGCACCATAGGTTGGTGAGGTAGGTTTGGAGAAGGATCTTGAAACCTAACAGCTATAAGACTTATCAAAAAATATTAGGTACATATTATTATTGCTTCGGTACTAGTTGAATTGATTCGGTGATTTTAAAATGTTACCTCTTCTGTAAGGCTTTGGTATCTGTCCGGTTTCAGCATGATTCTGTAAGTTGGCAACAATATCTTCCAACATTTGACTACGGGTACGTTCTTGCATTCGCGCGAACTTCGGCGCGGAATACGAAGCCCTCTCTCCATTCACAATCTTCGTAAGCAGCCATTCTCTATAAAGTAATATAAATAATTTAATATTCAATTCCTCTCGCTTCTTTTCATTATTAATAAAGAGAATCGGCATTTGATCGAGATGTAGTTGAATAAAATCTGAATGTTAGGTTACTGCTGTGGTTTCCCCTTATCCATGCGTAAGTAGGTAATACGAGTGTGAATACCGGCGTAAAGAGCGCTGTGGAGGTTATAGATAACATAGAATTTAAACAATTTGGTATACGTAACATCACTCCTGTAATCCTCGAATAGGTAGGCAAAGGAGTGTAGTACACTCCCACGTTTCACCAGTTACGCTTACGTCCCATGGAACAGGTGGTGAGCCTATTGCCATATACCGGGCACAATCCAGACTCCTAGATCCTAGAATCACTACTAGAAATTCTAAATTAGAAAAACCCAATAGTAGCCGACCCGGGATTTGAACCCAGGACCTCTCGATCGGCAATCGCGCTTGCAACCACTCAACCAACGAGGCAGTCAAACAATTTAGTATGTTTACTGACGCAGCCATATTATAATTGATATAATTTCTAGATAAAATATAGATTGTTTATTTTTCTTTAGCGTGTTAGACGAATGAGCTATGATTTATAATGAGTATAAAAGTACGAACCTGAACATAGGTCCTTTGTCGAACACACTCTGCTCCCATAAGTAGGGCTTGTAGGCGCCGACCTCGTCGCGGGTCACGACGGACACTTCATATCTAGTGGGCCGCCTCTTGATTTTCGCTGAAACCCTCACTGAAATGTGTATTTTCATAATAAGTATTGGGTCTGGTGCAGAAATGCGCTAACACATCGCTATACCGGTGGTAACAATTGAGCAAAGTACATGTGTTTTCGTTTAACTTAACTATATCAGTCTGTATGTTATTTAATAGATCAGCCGACAGTTCTGCAGTTGCCCTCGGTGCTGCGATCCTTTCGACCTTTAGCGCCCACAAATAACTAGGCAATTTCGGAAATACGAATGTTGGCAGACAATATTGTAATTTCATACATAGTATACTATTTCATAACGAATCATACTGTACCATCCAGTAAATGTTACAGCAGCCTACATATTGAGCTGCCTATATATAAACGAAAAATGTAATTTATGTCCGTTTTTGCAGTAAATAAATATGTAATTTCAAAGTTCAATAATTATTCAAATGAATCGTAAAAAATCATAGTATGGAAGTAAAGGATGTACATACCTGAAGAAAGGGAATGTTACTGCGCAGCGATTATTTGACTACGTGTTCAACAGACGCATTTCGTCACATGTACTATCGAGACAGATGCTTTGTTAACAATCAGTAGCCGAGCTTGTGACAGCACTTACCCAAAATGAATGTGTGCAAAAAATGGCTCTTGATACAAGCTGGTGAGAAGGCAGTGTTATCGGCTTCGAGGAAAACTACGCATACTATGTCGTTCCCTATATGACGTTTTCGTTGGAGCTTTTGCGGATCGTGTCGCTCGTAGGGCAGGAGTGTGGACACGTGGAACATGATCTCGATACCGCGCCAGTTGGTGTACACCGAGTACAGACCCGTCAAGTCGTGCACGGTGTCGAGTCCACCCTTGTACTTGTCGAAACCTAGGTGAAACACGTCGTTACTAGCCTGCGTGTTTGTACCAAATATCAATATATAAATACAAAATGTATCGGTCACACTCGTCGGCAACTTGTGATTAGCCACTTCAACAGGTATCAGCGTCGTTAAATACGACAAGTCGTAGAGCAGGAAAAATAGTCATACAGTTCTTTAAAATCATGATTTGGTGTATTACAATGTAGAAATTATCTGCATTAAAGCAGCCTCATTGTATCTGCTTCCTCTTTCGAAGAGGGGAGAAAATCCATTTAAATTCGTAACTCGATATTTAGAGCTTTTGAACTCATTAAAAATTGATCACAATTAGCAAGCCGTCAAATACTGCATTAGCTACACAGCTGAAGATAAGAACACAGATTAACGGATAACTTACTAATTACGATAGCACAGTAATTTCACGGAAAACACTTATTTCAATCAGGGATGTAACGGAGGTCCATTTGTCGGAACCAACGTCGGAGTCGGAGGCATAGTCAGTCGGAGACATAGCAAAAGAGAGATTTTACATTTAAGAACTTATAAAAACATTATTTAGTTAATCTTTTTCCTAACCTTTTCAGTTTAATTATAGAATAATAAATTTACACAGGCAATGAAAATAAAAAATCAAGATGTTTATGTTCAAAAAACAAATTATATTAAATGAATTGAATCCCAAAGTATGATATTACATTTAATAAACGAACGTTTTGAAACAAATTCAATCAAATGCAGTGACTCTGAAAGTAGTGTTTTATACTTCACAAACAAAAAGCTCTGAAGCTTTGACACGACAAATATTGGCGGGCAATTGATTTAAGAGGCTAGAATTTTGTATTTCCATTTACCTTCCACCACAATAGGGGATCGTCACTATATTACGTAACATCATCACGCCTGTAATCCCCGAAGGGGTAAGCAGAGGAGAGTAATAGATTTCCACGTATCACCAGTTACGTTCAAGTCCCATGGAATAGGTGTTGAGCCTATTGCCATACACCGGGCACAATTCCAGACTCCGAGTCACTGCTAGAAATTCTAAATTAGAAGAATCTAACAGCACCCAACCCGGGATTAGAACCCAGGACCTCTCGATTGGCAGTCACGCTGGGATCTTCATACTATGAATGAATGAACGTGTTCGTAATGGTCGACGCAGGCCGCCGTCGCTATTTGCTATGCTTCGACCTCCGTTTTAAAAGTTTCGGAGCCGAAGTCGGAACCGAAGGCGTAATAATAATCGGAAGTTCCGACTTATCGGAGTCGGAGTCGAACCTCCGTAATATCCCTGATCTCAATGTACGCAATGTAAAGTTCATTTATATCTGTAAAGTACTTATTTACTTTACCAATTAGTTCCACATATTTGGTGAAGCGAGCATTTACATTGGAATATTGAAGGTAGAATTGATGCTAATTAACAGGTTCATTTGTAGTACTTATTGTTAGTCAATTATTGATACAAAAAGTCAGGAAACTTCATTCTGCCGCACAATGTGCTCATGTACGATACCTTTGAGACGGACTTTTTCTCCCATTACTTGTAAGAATTCTTCAAACATTGCCGAATTCTCGTTATTGTCCAGAATTTCCTCTTCGCTGTATTGATTTTCTTTCACGTAGATTACTCCTACTTTCAATTCAGATTTTATAAAAACCTGCAATATAATAATTTTATGAAACACTTCGGTAAATACAAAGAGATAAAATCCTTCAAGATAGGAATAAACATTTTGTGAATTGTATTAATACATTTTTGACATCCGTATGATACGCTGTGCTTTTCACTGATGTTAAACTAACTGATGTTAAACTGATGTTAAACTAATCAGTAAATATCGCTATTGATTTATCTAATTGTCTTCTGTTATACGCTTGAAACTCAATAGATTTATGAATAAACGTAAACATATTTTTTGGAAAATACTCTCGTAGGGCAGCTTAATCAGCCTTCCAGTCACATTTGCAGTAATAACGGAGGGTAGGTGAAGAAATGAAAAGAAAAGATTTCGAATCAATTAAGGTCATGGTGACGTCTTGCTATTTGTTACGGCGTAGACACAAAACTTATTATACTATTAAATGATTTGTGCGTATATATACACATGATTATTTATGTAGCGGCTTAACTCACCTATGTTTTTTGGAATGACCCGTCTAGTTTTGGACCTGTACGAGGTGCTTCTTCTTGAGCTCTCGCCGTTTCCAGCGAGGTCGCGGCGGAGTGTGCGCGCCGCCGCATGAACGCTGAAGCGATGCGGCGACGTTGACAGTCTTCGTAACTCCTAGGTTGTCTACGGTGATCGCGCTTGCGCATAAGGTCTTGTTTGGCTAGGCACATACGGCACTGACTATGTTGTATTCTAAAGTATCCAATACACTGCTATATTTGGACGCAGCGCGGAGAATTGGTTCCCAGGCTGAGGGCACAGTCCACCAATTGTCTGTGTTGAAATTAGAATGTCGGCTCACTTCTATTGCTTCTTGTATCTTACGATGTACTAAACACTTTTCCCGCGCCAGAACGGACACCTTGTCGAAGCGTAAGAAATGAGCCGTGCTCGTGTTGTGAGTGTGTTCAGCGACTGCAGGCCCTCAGCTGTCCAAGTTCTTTATGCTGCGTATGCTATCAGATACTTTACTCACGATGTTGGGTCGAGTTTCTCCAATGTAACTGTTGCCACAATAGAAGTGAGCCGACATTCTAATTTCAACCGAGACAATGGGTGGACTGTGCCCTCAGCCTGGAAACCATTTCTCCGCGCTGCGTCGAAATATAGCAGTGTATAGGATACTTTAGAATACGACATAGTCAGTGCCGTATGTGCCTAGCCAAATAAGACCTTATGCGCAAGCGCGATCACCGTAGACAACCAAGGAGTTACGAAGACTGTCGACGTCGCCGCATCGCTTCAGCGTTTATGCTGCGCCACTCGCGCGGCGGCGCGCACACTCCGCCTCGACCTCGCTGCAAACGGCGAGAGCTCAAGAGGAAGCACCTCGTACAGGTCCAAAACTAGACGGGTCATCCCGAAAAACGTACGTGAGTTAAGTCGGTACATATGTATATAATCACACAAAATGTACATAAAAGTAATGCTACACACAGGTAATTACTATTAATAATTTGAATCTTTATTAAGACAGAACAATGTTGGCATTTGTATTATATTAGTACTTTTCTTACATTCTAGTATTTTTCCTTAGATAATTATATAAAAGAAAATCTAGAATAATTACCACGTGTTAAATAATGGTCAATCTAATGTTAGTCAAGGAAAATGGAGCTCTAGCCAATGGAAACTTCGAAACAATTTGTTAGAGTGTTCCAGTTAGTGGATTGTGCCATCCGATTTTAAGGATAATTCCTGTGCTACGAGAAATTTGTAATTCTTCTAAAGCATTCTTTAATCTTTCCTTTTTATGCAATACAAAATAGATAATCCTCTTAAGCTATTAGGGCACCAGTTGATTATAGTGATGAATAAGATAATACTTATAATCTGACCTTTATGTAGACAAATGACATGCATAATTAAGCATAAAAATGTAGGTACTATAAACGGACTATACATACATATATAGTTCGAATAAACAGTTAATCAAGATTTTAATTGTTTCAGTATATCTGGTAGCGAAAACCTCGTGTTCCATTTTTATTCTAAATCGCAGCGAGTTTCGTCCATGTAGGATCAGACCCGGCGAGCCGTGGCAGGGCCTTCCGCGACTTATTAATTTATCTCTATATATAAAAATGAATGTTTATCTGTATGTCCTTTAAAGAATCGTAAACTATGTATTTGATCATGTGATGATCTTTAGCAAAGTTGTTGTGCATGAGCCCACGAAGGTCTCTGAGTTGGTAAGACCAATTTTCGACAGATGGCGCCATTGTCATTCGTGATCATATTGTCGTGACAGTTCATGCTGATTTGAATTGAAACGAAAATAGCGAACCAATGATGACGTTTCAAATTGTGGGTGACATAAGAATTTATGTAAATTGTGAAATTCATGTCCGGCTCACATTGAACAGACAATGTTGTGCGTATTTTTATATTTGGGGGCGTTTTTTGAACAGTTTTGTGCATTTCATTGTGACTTAAATT